>JARBWK010000018.1:5246535-5369035 GCA_030556195.1 Anolis apletophallus
AATAAATAAATAAATAAATAATAAATATTCCATCATCATATATAATCCGGATTAATACCAATATCAGGTCGACGGTCTATAAAGGCCCTGCCATTTCGCCATTTCCGGCTTCTTCGGGACCTGTCATATAATAATCCACTGCAAGGTCCCGAAGAAGCCGGAAACGGCGAAACGGCAGGGCCTTTATAGACCGTCGACCTGATATTGGCATTAATCTGGATTATATATGATGATGGAATATCAGATTTTGGATTATAATTTTTTGTGAAGGATATACAATGCCAATTGTTTGATGTCTAAGATGATCTGCATTCCACTATCCACTTAAAAATTTGGAAGATAATGATGAAAATAAACTAACTGGAATTGAAGAAAGAGTGTTTTCCCGCATTGCTTTTTGATACGGTTGCACAGAGAACACCCCACCACCTGATTTGCTGTTTTCCTTGTGGTATCCCAGAGCAGGAACACCTCTGTCCTTGAACACCACACCAGTAGAGTAAAATCAGCAAGCCGTTTGTTGAAGGATATATAAAAGCAAAGCAATAAAAATGATAGAAACAGTATAGTTCAGGACTGCCCAGGAAGTTGATCGCGATCGACCAGTCGATCCCGGGACCGAAGGAGGTCGATCCCAGCCGGATGGGGCGCTTCTCAGAGGGGGCAGAGCCAGGCTGCACCAAGCCCCGCCTCCTACCCAGTTTCGGCACTCCCAGCAGTTGCTTCAGGTTTATGGAGGGCAGGGCCAAGCCAGCCTTGTGCTAGCGATGCCACCACTGGCTTGGCATAGCCATCCTCAAGCCTGGAGAAGCCACTGGGAGCTCGAAAGCCAGAAGGGAGGGGGCAGGGCTTGGCAGGGCCTGGCTCCGCCCCCTGTGGCTTCCGCTCTACCAGCAGCTTCTCCAGACTTGAGGATGGCAATGCCAAGCCAGTCTTGTGCTAGCTATGTCACCACTGGCTTGGCATTGCCATCCTCAAGCCTGGAGAAGCCGCTGGGAGCTCCAAAGCCAGAGGGGAGGGGAGGGGCTTGGCATGGCCTGGCTCCACCCCCTGTGGCTTCCGCTCTACCAGCAGCTTCTCCAGGCTTGAGGATGGCAATGCCAAGCCAGTCTTGTGCTAGCTATGTCACCACTGGCTTGGCATTACCATCCTCAAACCTGTAGAAGCTGCTGGGAGCTCCAAAGCCAGAGGGGAGGGGAGGGGCTTGGCATGGCCTGGCTCCACCCCCTATGGCCAAGCCCTGCCCTGCCCCCTCCCCTCTCCAGCCTTGAGGAGGTAGGTAGATTTTTCTGACTTGGTTTTAATAGAAGTAGCTCGTATGCTGAAAAAGTGTGGGCACCCCTGGTATAGTTGAATACAGTAGTGTTTCCCAACCAGTGTGCCATGGCACACTAGTGTGCCATGAGCGATCATCAGGTGTGCCGTGGGAAATTGGAACCTCCAATACCCTTTCTTCCCCCTCCTGCCGAACACTTACTTTTTCTTCTCCAGTTGGGCTCCCTTCTTCCCAGCCTCACTCTGCTCGCTTTGCTGTGCAGGCGCTACTGCGCAGACGTGCCCCACATCTTCCTCCGTCCCCCCTCCCCTCCTGAACATGCTCACGCTGCCCCCTCAGATCAAAATGACGGCAGAAGCGGCAGCGTGAGCAAAGCGAGGCAAAGTGAGCAGAGCGGGGCTGGGAAGAATGGAACCCGAGTGGAGAAGAAAAAGTAAGTGTTTTGCAGGAGGGCGAAGAACGGGCACGAAGGGGAAAGGGGAGGAAGAGGTCTCTGTCGAAAGCTGGCATGGGCAAACTTGGACCTTCCAGGTGTTCTGGACTCCAACTCCCACCATTCCTAGCAGCCTCAGGCCCTTTTCCTTTCCCCCCTCATCCAATTCAGTATCTCCTCTGTATCTCCATAATGGAGAAACATCTAAAAGCTATCCATCTAGTTGAGTATGGATCTCCATGATGGAGCAACATCTAAAAGCTACCCACCAGTTGAATGTTTTCTCTATATTTCCATGATGGAGAAACATCTGAAAGCTATTCATCCAATTCAATATCTTCTCTGTATCCCCATAATGGAAAAGTTGAGTATGGATCTCCATGATGGAGAAACATCTAAAGGCCACTCACCCAGTAGACTATTTTCTCTGTATCTCCATAATGGAGAAACATCTAAAAGCTACCCATCCAGTTGAGTATCTTTCTCTGTATCTCTGTAATGGAGAAACATCTAAAAGCTACCCACCCAGTTGAATGTTTTCTCTATATCTCCATGATGGAGAAACATCTGAAAGCTATTCATCCAATTCAATATCTTCTCTGTATCCCCATAATGGAAAAGTTGAGTATGGATCTCCATGATGGAGAAACATCTAAAGGTCACTCATCCAGTAGACTATTTTCTCTGTATCTCCATAATGGAGAAACATCTAAAAGCTACCCATCCAATTGAGTATCTTTCTCTGTATCTCTGTAATGGAGAAACATCTAAAAGTTATTCATCCAATTCAATATCTCCTCTGTATCTCCATGATGGAGAAACATCTAAAAGCTACCCACCAGTTGAGTATCTTTCTCTGTATCTCTGTAATGGAGAAACATATATTAGCTACCCATCGAGTTGAGCATTTTCTCTATCTCCATGATGGAGAAACATCTAAAAGTTATTCATCCAATTCAATATCTCCTCTGTATCTCCATGATGGAGCAACATCTAAAAGCTACCCACCAGTTGAGTATCTTTCTCTGTATCTCTGTAATGGAGAAACATATAAAAGCTACCCATCGAGTTGAGCATTTTCTCTATATCTCCATGATGGAGAAACATCTAAAAGCTACCCACCCAGTTGAATATTTTCTTTCTATCTCCATGATGGAGAAACATCTAAAAGCTATTCATCCAGTTCAATATCTCCTCTATATCTTCATGATGGAGAAACATCTAAAAGCTACCCATCAGTTGAGTATCTTTCTCTGTATCTCTGTAATGGAGAAACATATAAAAGCTACCCATCGAGTTGAGCATTTTCTCTATATCTCCATGATGGAGAAACATCTAAACCTACCCACCAGTTGAATATCTTTCTCTGTATCTCTGTAATGGGGAAACATCTAAAAGTTATCCACCCAGTTGAATATTTTCTCTATATCTCCATGATGGAGAAACATCTAAAAGTTATCCACCCAGTTGAATATTTTCTCTATATCTCCATGATGGAGAAACATCTAAAAGTTACCCATCTAGTTGAGTATCTTTCTCTGTATCTCCATGATGGAGAAACATCTAAAAGTTATCCACCCAGTTGAATATTTTCTCTATATCTCCATGATGGAGAAACATCTAAAAGCTACCCACCAGTTGAGTATCTTTCTATCTCTGTAATGGAGAAACATCTTAAAACTACCCATCCAATTGAGTATCTTTCTCTGTATCTCTGTAATGCAGGAACACCTAAAACAGGGGTGGGCAATTATTTTTTTTCCAAGGGGCCACACGAGAGCCAAAAAATTAGATGGAGGGCCGCACCTAAAGGCTGAACTACATTCCAATCTACATTATTTATTTATTTATTTACTATATTTACTATATATTACACATCATTAATATTAACATATTAATATATCAAGAAATATTCATATATTATAACTATTCATATATATATTATTAGTATTAATATCATAATTATTATATTATAGTATATATTATAGTATATATATTATAGACATTATAATATATTGAAATTGTAATATAATATAACATTATTATGTTATATCATTTATTATATTATTATAAACTTATTATAAAATAATAATAAAAACCACTTAAATTAAATTAAATTAAATTCAAGAAGGTGCGAACCAAGATGAAGGCTGACACCCTCAAGAGAGGAAGGATCCCAAGATGGAATGGCCCAATGGACCCAGCCCAGAGGATGGCAAAGCGGACTCAGCCGCCGCCGCAGCAGAGCAGAGCAGCAGGCCATCGGAGGCTGCAGGCCTCTGCCTGCTCTTGCCCTCAGCCGTTCCCCAGCTGATCGCCCTGCTATGGAGTGCCTGCCATCCCTGGAGGCCATCCGGGCCAGCAGGGGGAGCAGTCGGCGATCTGAGGCGGCTTATTCGATCTGGCGACCCGGAAGATGATCAAGTCTTCCGGGTCGCCAGTGCGATCAGCCCCCGCAGGTCGCCGAGTGCTCCCGCTGCAGGCCCGGATCGCCTCCAGGGATGGCAGGCACTCCAAAGCCACCGCTCCTCCGGCCTGTCTGCCGACACAGGCCCCACAGAGCCCACAATGGGATGGCGGCAGTGGCACCCCTTCCTCTTGGACCCGCCCCCGACGCCCTTCTCCCCGGGCCGGACGGAATCGGCTGCCAGGTCGCATCCGGCCCGCGGGCCGTAGGTTGCCCACCCCTGATCTAAAAGCTATCTACCCAGTTGAATATTTTCTCTATATCTCCATGATGGAGAAACACCTAAAGGCTACTCACCCAGTAGACTATTTTCTCTGTATCTCCATAATGGAGAAACACCTAAAAGCTACTCATCCAATTGAGTATCTTTCTCTGTATCTCCATGCTGAAGAAACATCTAAATGTTACTCATCACGTTGAGTATTTTCTCTGTATCCTCATAATGGGGAAACATTTAAAAGCCACCCATCCATCTGAGTATTTTCTCTGTCTCTCCATGGTAGGGAAGCATCTAAAAGCTACTCATCTGATCCAACCTACCCTTTGCCCCTGTTGCCTCCTTTTAAGCAAAAACACCGCAATGTACCAACAGAGGCGTCTCCTTCTAACCAGTATTATCCTTGAAATCTATTTGTTCGTTTAATGGATTTATACCCCATTTACCATCTCTAAAATGATATCTCAAACCGGCAATATCGCAAAACTGTTATTTGGAGTGAATTCAGCTATACTTTTCCCAGCTCTGAAGGAGCAGCCTCGTCTCATAAATCCATATTTGGAGGAATACCTTTGTAGTTTCCCAAATAATATAGAAAATTTCAAGGGAGGGAAATACCAGTTGTGAATCATGTCGTGTTTTTGTTTTTGTCTTTAGGAGGGTTTATTCACTTGCCTTCAACATGTATTCCAGCCATCTCTAGGGGGTTGTAAGCTGGGAAAGGCAATTGTTTCAGCACCATCTCCTTTGGTTAGGAATAATGAAAAGGGAGAACAATCGTTTTAGCTTTCAAACACAAATTGTCATAAAACTACCCATGGCTGCTCCTTATGGGTAGTTTTATGGCAGGGTGCATGCCTTTGGAATTGTTTCTGCATGTACTGGGCTATGTTTTCAGAAGATGGGCTTCTAGTTTTTACTTCATCATTGTTATGTATCTGCGGGTCTTCTGAGTTGCTTACAGCCTTGTCTGAGGGTGCATCTACACTGTAAAATTGACGCAGTTGGAGTCCACTTTAATCGTCATTGCTCAATGCTATGGAATCCAGAGAGTTGTAGTTTTGTAATGTCTTTAGCCTTCTCTGTCAAAGGCTGCTGGTTCCTCAACAAACTGTAACTCACACGGTTCCATTGCATTGACCAATGGTGGTTAAAGTGGTGTAAAACTGCAATAACTCTACAGTGTAGATCAGTGGTTCCAACCTTTTTTTGACCAGGGACCACTAGACCAGGGATAACTTCTATCAGGAACCAGTTGACCAGAGACCACTTTGACCAGGGACCACTTTGACTAGAAACCACTTTGACCAGGGACAACTTTGACCAAGGACCACTTGACCAAGGATAACTTTGACCAGGGACCACTTGACCAGGGACCACTTTGACCAGGGCCCACTTGATCAAGGACCACTTGACCAAGGATCACTTTCACCAGGGACCAGTTGACCAAGGACAACTTTGACCAGGGACCACTTGACCAAGGATCACGTTCACCAGGGATCACTTTGACCAGGGACCACTTGACCAAGGACTGCTTTCAACAGGGACCACTTGTTCAGGTACCACTTTGACCCGGGACCACTTTGACCAGGGACCACTTTGACCAGGGCCCACTTGACCAGGGCCCACTTTGACCAGGGACCACTTAACCATGGACCACTTTGCCCAGGGACCGGTTGACCAAATACCAGAAGACGAAGGATCACTTTCACCAGGGACTACTTGACCAAGGACCACTTACACCAGGGACCACTTGACCAGGGACCACTTTGACCAGGGACCACTTTGACCAAGCAGCACTTTGACCAGGAACCACTTTGACCAGATACCACTTGACCAAGGACCACTTGACCAAGGATCACTTTCACCAGGGACCACTTGACCAGGTACCACTTTGACCAGAGCCCACTTGACCAAGGCCCACTTTGACCAGGGACCACTTGACCAGGGACCAGTTTGACCAGAGACCACTTGACCAAGGACCACTTGACCAAGGACAGCTTTTACCAGGGACCACTTGACCAGGGCCCACTTTGACCAGGGACCACTTTGACCAGGGCCCACTTGACCAGGGCCCACTTTGACCAGGGACCACTTAACCATGGACCACTTTGCCCAGGGACCGGTTGACCAAATACCAGAAGACGAAGGATCACTTTCACCAGGGACTACTTGACCAAGGACCACTTACACCAGGGACCGCTTGACCAGGGACCACTTTTACCAGGGACCACTTTGACCAAGCAGCACTTTGACCAGGAACCACTTTGCCCAGATACCACTTGACCAAGGACCACTTGACCAAGGATCACTTTCACCAGGTACCACTTTGACCAGAGACCACTTGACCAGAGACCACTTGACCAAGGACCACTTGACCAAGGACTGCTTTCACCAGGGACCTATTGACCAGGGACCACTTTGACCAGAGCCCACTTGACCAAGGCCCACTTTGACCAGGGACCACTTGACCAGGGACCAGTTTGACCAGAGACCACTTGACCAAGGACCACTTGACCAAGGACAGCTTTTACTAGGGACCACTTGACCAGGGCCCACTTTAACCAGGGCCCACTTGACTAAGGACCGCTTACACCAGGGACCGCTTGACCAGGTACCACTTGACTAAGGACCGCTTACACCAGGGACTGCTTTGACCAGGGACCACTTTGACCAGGGACCACTTGACCAGGGACCGCTTTGACCAGAGACCACTTGACCAAGAACCACTTGACCAAGGACTGCTTTCACCAGGGACCACTTGACCAGGTACCACTTTGACCCAGGACCACTTTGACCAGGGCCCACTTGACCAGAGCCCACTTTGACCAGGGCCCACTTTGACCAGGGCCCACTTTGACCAGGGACCGTTCTCTAACATTTGTACCAATAGTGTTACGAATCAGTTTTTGGTCAATTTTAGATTCAGTTTGGTTATTTGGGGGTGCTGATTCAGGAAATTGCAATAGATAGACCACATCAGCTCTAGTTTCTGATGCCATCCAGTAGTCACCATTTGCTTGTCCACAGAAAACCATATTTAATAAGCCTCGGCACTATAAGTGGGTTTTGCGAGACCAGTCATTCTTGTTGCAATGGTGTAGTAATGGGAGGCTGCGGACCATATTTTTGTTCTTGCGAACCAGTAGTGGTCCATGGACCACAGGTTGGGAACCACTCTTGTAGATATACCCCGAGTCAGTGTAACAGGCCTCTTTCTCTCTGTGTGGGGATGACTTCTCAGAGCTATTTTGAAATTGGTTCAGATATAATTATCTTATCACCATGGAAACCCATTTGGTGTCCATGGGTAAGTCATAATTTCTCAGCCTCAGAGGAATGCCATGGGCAATTTGCGATTAAATCGCAGGAAGAAAACCCAATGACAATCGTCTTTCGGTTGCTGTAAGGCAGAAACAACATGAAGGCACACAACAATAACAGTTAAAAGCTTTGTCAGGAAGGTCATATTCTGTAAAAGCCTTTTTCCAGTGTTGATAAATATGTGTCTTTAGCAAATGTAAATGTTGTGGCAGTGTTTGGTCACTGCATAATGCATGGCTCAAAGGCTTGAGCCTAAAACTATCCAAACAACGGATGGTACACAAGAGGTATTTTCAACCTTTTTTGAGGCGCGGCACATTACTTACATTTACCAAATCCTGGGGCACACCACCAACCAAAATCACACAAAATGACACTCTAACACAGTAATACATATAGTTAATATGTTTTTAAATGTATTTATACACTCAGTGTGAAACCTGGGCCTGTTTCGATGAACACAACATAGATATCCTGGCAGGAATGGCAGAAAGACACAAACTTCCCACACAGAACTCCCATAACCAAGAGAAAATACTATAAGAGTTTGGTGGGCATTGACCTTGGGTTTTGGAGTTGTAGTTCACCTATATCCAGAGAGCACTGTGGACTCAAACAATGTTGGATCAGGACCAAACTTGGCTTGAATACTCAATATGCCCAAATGTGAACACAGATGGAGTTTGGGGGAAAATAGACCTTGACATTTGGGATTTATAGTTTCTGGGATTCATAGTTAACACACAATCAAAGAGCATCCTGAACTCTTGCAACAATGGAATTGAACCAAACTTGGCAAATTGAACTGTCATTACCAACAGAAAGTACTGAAAGGGTTTGCTTGGGAATTGACCTTGAGTTTGGAAGTTGCAGTTCACCTACACCCAGAGAGCACTGTGGACTCAAACAATATTATGTTATGTTATGTTGCTGTTTGTTTTCTATCCAGAATCACAATGTTGGAAGGAGGCTCACCACTTTAAGGTCCCTGAAACAGGCATGGGAAAACTTGGGCCCTCTGGGTGCTTTGGACTTCAACTCCCACCATTCCTAACACCCTGAGACCCTTTCCTGCTTAAGTGGCTGAGGGGGGGGAAGGAAAAGGGCCTGAGGCTGCTAGGAATGGTGGGAGTTGGAGTCCAAAACACCCGGAAGGTCCAAGTTTGCCCATGCCAGCTTTCGGCAGAGACCTTTGGGAGTTACCGTTTCTGGGATTTATAGTTAACACACAATCAAAAAGCATCCTGAACTCTTGCAACGATGGAATTGAACCAAACTTGGCATATTGAACTCTCATTACCAACAGAAAGTTCTGAAAGGGCTTCCTTGGGAATTGACCTTGAGTTTGGAAATTGTAGTTCACCTACACCCAGAGAGCAGTGTGGACTCAAACAATGTCATGTGATGTTGTTGTTTGTTTTCTATCCAGAATCACAATGTTGGAAGGAGGCTCACCGCTTTAAGGTCCTTAAAACTTCGGCCCACTGGGTGCTTTGGACTCCAACTCCCCCCATTCCTAACAGCCTGAGGCCCTTTCCTGCTTAAGTGGCTGAGGGGGGAAAAGGAAAAGGGCCTGAGGCTGCTAGGAATGGTGGGAGTTGGAGTCCAAAACACCTGGAAGGTCCAAGTTTGCCCATGCCAGCTTTCGACAGAGACCTCTTCCTCCCCCTTCCCCTTTGCGCCCCCTTTCTTCCCCCTTCTGCCCAACATTTACTTCTTCTCCTACACTGCCGCTTCTGCGGCCATTTTGATCCGAGGGGGCAGCGTGAGCGTGTCCAGGAGGAGAGGAGGGAGGGAGGAAGGCGTGACACATGCGGGCGCTACTGCGCAGACTCGCCCCAGAGCAAAGTGAGGCAAAGCGAGCAGAGCGAGGCTGGGAAGAAGGGAGCCCGAGTGGAGAAGGAAAAGTGTTCGGCAGGAGGGGGAAGAAAGGGGATTGGAGGTTCCCATTTCCCACGGCACACCTGATGATCGTTCACGGCACACCAGTGTGCCACGGTACACTGGTTGGGAAACACTGCTCTGGAGTATCAGCCATCCCTTCCATCATCCAAGTCATTCATAAAGATGTTGAATACCCCTGAGCCTAAGAGGGAGCCCTGTGTCACATTTTATTAGTATCTTTGTGATAATATGAAGGAGAACCTTGTCAAAGGCCATAATGGCCCAAGTGCCCAAGTGCTAAGGCAGGTCCAAAGTCAAGGTTTGATCTGGATTCCCAGGGAGAATCTGGAGCAACCTACGACCTTTGCGAACATACTTCAAGGTTGCATTAAGCTGAATCAGCTCAATCCTGCTAACCAGGTTGCCTCGAAGCAGCAAATGTGTAGGGCCAACTGTGCTAAGATGATAATTTGAGTGACCGTTGATGATCCACTCCACCGACACTTTAAGCCTCATCAGATGCCACTAATTCACAAAAGCTCATGCATGATGCAGACGTCCTCTTCAGATTCTCCTGCCAGCTATTGATTCTGTTGACATTACTTATCAGTTACAAAAGGTTTATTCCACATAAGGTTCTATGACAATTTATGTTGTTGGTTTTTTTATATATAAAAAAGTCTACATTTTTATTTTTGGAGCATGATTTATGGGAACGTCACTGTGGGCTGTATAAAAGAATGAATTTGTGACGACGGGGATTGATGAACCACAGCTAATAAGACAGACAAAGGAGGATGCAAAGGTTGGTAAGAAGATCCTTCCGTTTAGTACAGGGGTGGGCAATTATTTTTTCCAAGGGGCCACACGAGAGCCAAAAAATATTATGGAGGGCCACACCTAAAGGCGGAACTACATTCTAATCTACATAATTTATTTATCTATTATATAAAGGAGGTCCCGTCATGGAACGACTGCCATAGACAGAGAAACCATCCAAGGCAGAAACACCAAATTTGGCAACAAAAATAGGCATCAGGCAAGATAGGTTTTTAGCAAAGAAACTTTCCCCCCCCAAAACCTAGAAGGCCCCCAAAACAACGATTTAAAAAAAACCTACATTTCCCAGCGTCCTTTGCGGCCGCCAGCGAATCCCATTGGTCGACATCGGCCCACACAAAATGCAGGGAGGCTGAGTTCCCATAGTAACGGTGGGCTGAGCCAGCCAAGGCTAGGTTATAATGCTGAGTGACTTGAATTTAGTCAGTTGGTGTTTGTGGGTTAAACATACCTCTGCTAAACAGAAACCTACACAGTACAACCAACTAACACAGGAGGATATAACAACTCCCAGGAGGACATAACACTAACACAAATAGGGCACCAGGGACACAGGCACCACTGACAAACACATACCACCGGAATAACACAAATTTGCAAAACCCAACCAAAATTCACAACAAACACCACTGGCAAAAGCCACACCCCCTCCACATCACAACCAGCACACAGCCAGACTGAGACAACTATGTCACCACAGCACACACAAAATAAACCCTACAAATACCTGACAACTTCCCCAACACAAAACCCAGGACTGCACTCATTACTCACCACCACGCACACCTCCAAATGCATACACGTCCCAGGCACAATACTCCAGCAATTCCTACTCACACAACAGAACACAACTTCCTATCACAACCCATCCCCCCAACCTTACGGGACCCCGCACACACAACACCTACCACCATCACAAACAAAAACCAACTCCACCTATACTCCAAACACAACACCACACTGATACTCTACAAACACACACAAACACCCAAAATACCCCACCCACACAAGCATTCCACAACATACTACCACCCACAATGCCACCACACACCCACTAACTCACCAAAAAAGTAATACCTACACACAACACAATATGCACATGACCCCACCAAGACCATAAGTAACATCAATTCCAACCCTTACATACTCAGACTTTCTCGCATCTCCTAAATAGGGCACAGCAACACGTGCCGGGTGCAGCTAGTTTACGATATTAACTATATATAACACATCATTAATATTAACATATTAATATATCAAGAAATATTTATATATTATTAGTATTAATATCATAATTATTATATTATAGTATATATATATAGACATTACAATATATTGAAATTATAATATAACTAGCTTGGGGACCCGGCGGTGCCTGGGTTATTTGAGGAAGGCATTGTGTGCCATAGTTCATCATTGGTGTGGGCCACAGTGCTCTAAGGAAGCGAATTAAAGTACTGCAAGTCCCATCTTCCATGGTCCATCCTTCCTCAAACTGCACCAGGATGTAGGGTGCATCTTGGGGGGGGGGTCTGTGTGCCAAGCTTGCTCACCATGGACTGGATGTGAAAATATTCCTCCTGCAGCGACGCAAGCCTCCTCAGCGGGTACATGCCAATGTGGCGAACGCCGGTGCAGCCTTTGAAGAAGCCGCGGGCTCCATCCACCACCCAGGAGCCCCCCCGAAACGGTTCGAGCTCTGCACAGTAAACCGTCAGGCGAACCGCGTAGAACTCCTCGAACATCTCTGGACCCACAGAACCACAGCCTCCTAGCCCACCCCATTCTGCCACCCCAGCGGAGGACAGACGCCCAGCATTTAGCAGCTATACTGAACTCCAGCCAAGCGGCGTTTGCTTCCCAGGCGGTGAAGCAGTTTATTGTTTACATCCAGGGATCTTCCCAGCCACACTACATGCTAACATTAGGAGTGAACTCACCCTAGGGTGGAAATACAGGTTTATACTGTTGGTTCTGTTATAGTTACACCAGTACCTTGCTTTAGAATTTATGTGATATTAACACTGTGATATCCACTTTGTGATATTGTTATATGCATACTATGAATGATTGATATATGGTCACAAATGTGAATGTATTATGTGAACACTGTGAAATTATATAGTGAAATATACCTACACCTTTGCACCATACCTGAATGGTATACTTTGATACTTTTATATATAAAAAAGTGAAAGACACAATTTTGCATACTCTTTATTCTTTGCTAACTTCAATTCCAGCCATTGATGCCTGCCTCAGGCCCTTCCCTCTCCTCTCTGTGCTGTGTTGGAATGTTGGGAGGCTGGTCAGTCACAGCCATTTATGCAAATAATCCCACTGTTGCAGCCAATCAAAACGCTGGCACATATTCGCTCGGTCGCACCACCCACCCACCGCCCGCAAACAACTGACTTTTTTATATACATAGATAGTGTGTATATATATATATATATATATATATATATATAGACATTATAATATATTGAAATTATAATATAATATAACATTATATCATTATATTATTATAAAATAATTATAAAATAATTATAAAAACCATTAAAATTAAATTAAAATAAATTCAAGAAGACAAGGTGCGAACCAAGATGGAATGGCCCAATGGACCCAGCCCAGAGGATGGCAAAGCGGACCCAGCCGCCGCCGCAGCAGAGCAGAGCAGCAGGTGATCGGAGGCTGCAGGCCTTCGCCCGCTCTCGCCCCCAGCCGTTCCCCAGCTGATCGCCCTGCTATGGAGTGCCTGTGATCCCTGGAGGCGATCCAGGCCTGCAGGGGGAGCAGTCGGCGATCTCAGGTGGCTGATCGCCCTGGCAACCCGGAAGGCACCCTGACGACCTGGAAGACGATCAAGTCTTCCGGGTCACCAGGGCGATCAGCCGCTGCAGGGCAGTGACTGCTCCAACTGCAGGCCCGGATCGCCTCCAGGGATGGTAGGCACTCCAAAGCCGCCGCTCCTCCGGCCTGTCTGCCGACACAGGCCCCACAGAGCCTGCGATGGGATGATGGCAGCGGCACTTCTTCCTCTTGGCCCTGCCCTCGACGCCCTTCTCCCTGGACCCGACAGAATCGGCTGCCGGGCCGCATCCGGCCCGCGGGCTGTAGGTTGCCCACCCCTGCCTTAGTGTCTTTCAGTCACAGCGGAAGATGTTTCTAGGTTCTATACAGGACAGCGTTTCTCAACCTGGGGGTCGGGACCCCTGAGGGGGTCACGAGGGGATTTTCAGAGGGGTCACCAAAGACCACCGGAAAGCACATATTTCTAATGGTCTTAGGAACTCTTTTGGCAGAGGAGGCTGAATATCTCTCTGCCTGTCCTTCTCTTCCTTTTTGGTGTCGGTGAACTACAACTCCCAGAATTCAGAAGCAATCCCCCAACCCCACCAGTATTTAATGTTGGCCTTGTAGGTAGTGTACCACCTAATTTGGTGCAGATCCATTGTGGGCTGGGTTCAGAGTGCTCTTTGATTGTAGGTGAACTATAAATCCCAGCAACTACAACTCCCAAGTGTCAATGTCTATTTTCCCTAAACTCCACTGTTGTTCACACTTGGGCATATTGAGCATACGTGCCAAGTTTGGTCCAGATCATCATTGTTTGAGCCCACAGTGCTCTCTGGATGTGAACTACAACTCCCAAACTCAAGGTCAATGTCTTCCAAACCCTTCCAGTATTTTCTCTTGGTCATGGGAGTTCTGTGTGCCAAGTTTGGTTCAATTTCATCATTGGTAGAGTTCAGAATGCTCTTTGGTTGTAGGTGAACTATATATCCCAGCAACTACAACTCCCAAATGCTAAGGTCTATTTTCCCCAAATTCCACCAGTGAGTGAATGAATGAATACTCATTTGGGCATATTCGGTATTTATGCCAAGATTAGTCCAGATCTATAATTGTTTGAGTCCACAGTGCTCTCTGGGTTTAGGTGAACTACAACTCCCAAACTCAAGGTCAATGCCTTTCAAACCATTCCAGTATTTCCTCTTGGTCATGGGAGTTCAGTGTGGCACATTTGGTTCAATTTCATCATTGGTAGTGTTTGGAATACACTTTATTGTAGGTGAACTATAAATCCCAGAAACTATAGCTCCCAAATGACAAAATCAATCCCCCCCCCAACCCCACCAGTATTCAAATTTGGGCCTATTGTGTATTTGTGCCAAATTTGGTCCAGTGAATGAAAATACATCCTGCATATTCGATATTTACATCGCGATTCATAAAAGTAGCAAAACGACAGATATGGAGGAGCAACGAAAATAACGTTATGGTTGGGGGTCACCACAACGTGAGGAACTGTATGAAGGGGTCGCGGCGTTAGGAAGGTTGGGAAACACCGTGCCTTCAGGACAGAAAGGCTTTTTTAAAGCCATGGCAGCAGGTGCGTTTTGAGATGAGAAGGAGGGCATGTCATTCGGCGAATTATTACAAGCCGAACGATTGTAATGCACCAGGTAGCGACAATCCCTCAACGCCTGCTTTCCCAGGTTTGCATCATTAATTGACATCTCATTAAAAGATCATTAGGAAGCTGAAAATGAGCTGACACACACGCACACACAAACAAAGCCGGAGATGACAAAAAGGCGGATGGAGTTCTCGCAATTAGAGCTCCACAAAGTTAAGTGCAGAAGGGAAAGTGATGGAATAATTAAGCATCTGTAAATATAAATACACATCTGTGGAAGGCAGAGAGTGTATTTACATATATGCAGTCACTTGCACAAAGATCTATGAATGGCTGAATTAACGGTGGCAATCAAGCCATGAGTTTTTCAATCAGCTCCATAGGAGAAGGGGATATGCTGAAGCTGTAGAGCTGAAAGTGTAGCCATTGCTAGCTGTTGTCCTGTAGACCAGTGTTTCCCAACCACTGTTCCGTGGCACACTAGTGTGCCGTGAGTGATCACCTGGTGTGCCGCGGGAAAACCTCTCCCCCCCCTTTCTTCCCCCTCCTGCCAAACTCCTGCTGCTACTGCTTGGGGGAGGAAGAGGAGGAAGAAGGGCCGGGCGGCGGCGGAGAGAGCGAGGTCTGCATCTCTTCTAAGTGTAAACAAGAGCCGACGGCAGGCGGATGCTCCAATATCGCGGCCACACAGAAACCGTTTCGAGGTTCTTTTTCAAAGCTCGTCAATATAATATATACGTCCACAAACTATATACAAAATAATCACAGGTATAGATACTAGGCATGAGAAAAAAGTTATGAAAATGATTCGTTTCGTAAGAAATTCGTAAGAAATGCTACTTTCGAGTATTTCCGCACCTGGAACGCCAACCAGGAAGTGGACTTTCTTTTTCGAACTTCGGGGGCCAGGATTTTCTTAAGTGTCGTTATTAGGTCGTAAGGGGGGGGGGGCACCCTCCTTCTCTCACACCACCCTCCCGCCTCCCTTGCCAATAAGTATTATGGCAAGGCAAGCCCTAAACTCGCTCCTTGTTTCGGCTGGAAGCCTGGAAAAATGTAAACAGAGAGGATTACTCAGAAGTAAATCTGCAAAGGAGGGCACTTTGGATGAAGGGCCCTCCTTTGTGGATTTACTTCTGAGTAAACCTCTCTGTTTACATTTTTTCCAGGCTTCCCTGCCTCTCCTGCCTGCCAGGATCTAAAGCATCAAAGAGTATTGGGGTGAGAAACCAACCTAATGTATAATAGAATGAATGCTACTGTAAGTGCCTAATATTATAAATAATCCAACTGGTCATACCTACATTGATCCATGCACATGCAATAATACAGCAGTAATAACAATAACAAGAGGTAAAATTCAACCGAAGTATTCTGACTGGTCTCTCCTCATGCGGTGCAAACGGGCTCTTCTCTTATTAGCCCGGGAAATTAGCCCGGAAAAGCCAGCGTTTGCTGCCTGGGTGCACACACATACATATTCTGGGGGGGGGGGGGAATTTGCTGCAGAATCCCGGGCTCGTAGAGAAGATTCTGCAGCAACCCCCCAAAGAATATGTATGTGTGTGCACCAGGAAGCAAACGCTGTGCCCAGGGTTTTGCCTTTCCCGGGCTCAGAGAAGAGCCTTTTGCAGTTTGAGGAGGGAGCACAGTCAGAATACTGGTTTGAATTTTACCTGTTCTTATACCCATTGTTATTACTGCTGTATTATTGCATGTGCATGGAATGTAGGTATATGACCAGCCTGGGCAAACTTGGGCCCTCGCTCCCTCAGGATCGGGGTGAGAGAGAGGCAGTGAGGAGCGGGGGTCCTCCTCCTTTTCTTTGCTGCTTCCAAGAATAGAATACCCCCTCCCTCCCTCCCTCCTTCCTATTTGGAGAGTCCCATCTAGAATTCAGTGTGATTTATTCAAGTTTTGGCCTACAACTCCCAGAAATCCCAGCCAATTTACCAGCTGTTAGGATTTCTGGGAGTTGTAGGCCAAAACTCATCTGAAATGCGCATGCGCTGGCATACGAACTACTAACGATTTTCGTTAGTAATTAAGTTACATTTTATAACTTTTTGTAAATTTTTTTTGTAAGTCTTTCTTTACTAATCAACCCCCCCCATTTGAATTTAGAATCGCCATTTTTGGATTCGAAACCATGCCTAATAGATACATGTACATATTTTAAGTATACCATACCATACCAGTGCCCATCGAAATGAAATAATACATACCAAATCTCAATTGTGGTTATGGGAGTAGGGTTATGATTTCCTCATCTTGAGATTTGGTATGTATTATTTCATTTCGATGGGCACTGGTATGGTATACTTAAAATATGTACATGTATCTATACCTGTGATTATTTTGTATATAGATTGTGGATGTATATATTATATTTACGAGCCTTGAAAAAGAACCTCGAAATGATTTCTGTGTGGCCGCGATATTGGAGCATCCGCCTGCCGTCAGCTCTTGTTTACACTTAGAAGAGATGCAGACCTCGCTCTCTCCTTTGACGTCCTGGGGATTTCCCCAAAGGAGCGTCTTGTTACTCCTTCAGGATTTCGTGTTTGTGGTCATACCCTTCCATTCTAAGGACCTCACACCTATCCCGCGGACTTATTCCCTGTGTCTGACCATCAGAGTCAAGCGGAATAACTTTGGGACATTGCTTACCTATACCCGGGACGTATTCGCAGACTATATTAGGTTCTAAAATAGCGATATATATAGTGCTGTCTTCATTGGATATATATCGGATTTTCCTATTTTTCATGGATAAAAATGTCTATGTGATATCAACAAACCGTATGTATGACCTCATTTAATACAATACTCTACTATATAGTAGTTTTCCTGCTTATTTTCTCTGTGTAGTTTGAAAGCGTTAGAGGAGTCATACGTGTTGGCGATAGGTGACCCATGTTTCAGACCCATAGAGAATAGACAGTACGATAGCTCTGTACACACTGATTTTGGTGCTTTGCCTCAGGTGCTTGTTGCTCCAGACTCTTTTGTGAAGCCTTCCGAATGCAACATATGCCTTTGGTAATCTGTGATCTATCTCTTTGTCAATCTTGCCGTCTGAAGAGATGATGCTTCCCAGGGAGGTGAACTGCTGAACGAACTTAAGCACAGATGTGCCTATGCTGATGTTGGGATGATGGTGTTCTTCCTGTGGTGTGGGCTGGTAAAGGACTTCTGTTTTCTTCAGGCTGACTTCCAGCCCAAACAGCTCTGCAGCTGTTGCAAAGCAGGGTGTGAGGTGCTTCAGAGCTGCTTCTGAATGGGCGACAAGGGCAGCATCGTCAGCAAAAAGCAGCTCACGGACTAGATAGTTTAGAGTCTTACTGCGAGCCCTCAGACGGCTTAAGTTGAACAAGCTACCATCAGTACGATAGCGTATATATATGCCGTCTTCTTCTTCGAGGTCTGCCGTAGCCCTTTGGAGCATCATGCTGAAGAAGATTGTAAATAGGGTTGGTGCAAGAACACAACCTTGTTTCACTCCATTAGTTATGAGAAAGGGCTCCGAGAGAGCATCGCCGTATCTGACTTGACCGCCCTGGCCCTCATGTAACAGGATAATCATTTTGAGGAATTTGGGGGGACATCCTAGTCGTTCCAGGATCTGCCCCAGACCTTTTCTGCTCACAGTGTCGAAGGCTTTGGTGAGGTCGACAAATGTGACATAGAGTCCTTTGTTCTGCTCTCTACATTTCTCTTGCAGTTGTCTCAGGGCAAAAACCATATCTGTGGTGCTCCTGTTAGATCTGAAGCCGCATTGGCTTTCAGGGAAAAGTTCTTCTGCAATGGCAGGAACTAATCTCTTCAGCAGTATTCTTGCTAGGATTTTCTCAGCAATGGAGAGCAGTGTTATACCTCGATAGTTTGAGCAATCGGATTTTGTTTCTATTTTCTTATACAGGGTGATGATAACTGCATCTCGGAGATCTGATGGCAGTTCACCTTTTCCCCAGCAACTCACAAGGAGCTCGTGGAATTTAGCATGAAGTTAGAGAATATGGGAGAAGACAAAGAAGAGGATAAGGAAGGAAGACGAGAAGGAGGAGGAGGAAGAGAAAAAAAAACACCAGAAAATAGAATCAGGAGGACGAGCAGAAGGTGGTGACCCACTTTCATGCCAGCTCTCCTTCAATTAGTCCCAGACTCTGAAAATAAAATATTGACACATTCCTAGGATTCATCACCTCCCAATGCCATGATGTGCCGTGGAAAATTGGAGATAGATGTGTGTGTGTGAGAGAGAGCCCTCCTGTCCTACCGGAAAGCCCTAGCTGGGGCTCGATCCCTTGCCTGAGTCCCACAAACACAGCCTTCTTTTGGGAAGCCTTGTGCCACCGGACTCACCACTGGCCTTCTTGGGCTTCCTTCTCCCCTCCGCTCCTTCCTCGGCCTCGGAAGGGTTTGAGCCGAAAGGCGGGGACTGCGTCAGGCGGAAAAAGCCGCACCAAGAGAAAGAGAAGATCCTGGGATGGGACTTCCCCGGGTTCCCCGGCTACCTGGGGTGGATCTACACCGTAGCATTCATGCAGTGAAGCACCCCTTGGTCTTCCAGGGCTCAAGGCTGGGGAATCCTGGGATTTGTAGTTTGGGGAGGCTCAGAATGGTGTCAAACTACCACTCCCGTTATTCCCTCGCACTCATCCAAGGCGGGTCAAGGGGCGTTCGGGACACAGGGGTGAGGCACCTTTAAGCAGGGGCCGAAAACTAACAGGGTTTGCTCACTTAAGGCAGGCGTGGGCCAACTTGGGCCCTCCCTCCAGGTGTTTTGGCCTACAACTCCCACCATTCATACACACACACACACACTGTATAAATTTATTAGCTGTACTCGTTGCTGTGGCCAACCTTCCCTACCTCTTTCTCTCCTTCTCTCCCTCTTTCCTTCCTTCCCTTTTTTTCTTTTCCTTCTTCTTTCCCTTTTTCTTTCTTTCTTCTCTACCTGTTTCTTTCCTCCCTTTCTTTGCTCTTTCTTTGTGTTGTAGTGTATTTTTGTTTTTGTTTTGTTTTTTGTCTTTTGCTGTGTTTTTCAATGTTTTTATGAGTGATGGTCACTTGTTGGCCTGAGAGGTGTATTGTGTCCAGATTTGGTGTCAATTCATCAAGTGCTTTTTGAGTTATGTTAATCCCACAAACAAACGTATATTTGTGTGTTATACATTGTTTTACAGCAGATACATATTATTCAAAACAACCTATAAGAGACTGACAGCTGTTGAGCAAGACCTTCGTGTGTGTCTTTCTGCCATTCCTGCCAGGATATCTATGTTGTGTTCATCGAAACAGGCCCAAGTTTCACACTGAGTGTACAAATACATTTAGAAACATATTAACTATATGTATGACTGTGTCAGAGTGTCATTTTGTGTCATTTTGGTTGGTGGTGTGCCCCAGGATTTTGTAAATGTGAAAAATATGCCGCGGCACAAAAAAGGTTGAAAAACACTGAGCTTGAGCATGAGAGCGAAGCTGAGTTCTGGAATCTCGCAACACCGGAGGCAAAGTTCTCCTTCTTCCTCTCCCTTGTGTTTTGTGTACATTTAAATGAGCTTTCAGTGGCTTTGATAGCTAGGTATTAGCTAGGTATTCGGCTATGTAATTATACTGCAATTAAATTTAATAGCTTTGCTAACAGCTCAATAGTAGACGGGCTTTTATCTCGGATGTGGGTTTTTGTGTGGTCTTGTGGCTTGTTTTGTGGGCTTATTAACCTTTTAATATTCCGTCTATATATTTTTGTTTTATGTACATGTTTTATTTTTACACACAAAACCATAATCACCGAAAAGGAAGAGTCATTACTTACCAGTATAAAAATGCAAAATATGCATTTCCATTTTCCTATATAAGCAATTTTGACTATTAGCGTGCTATCATTAAGGTTTAACATTTCTCTACCCGTTGTGTTTTTGGAATTTCCGTCTGATGGGTTTGATCTGGTTATTTTCCGTTACCCAAGCAACCCAGATGTAAAATGGAAGTGTTTGCGACCCGTCACACAACTCTAAAACTAAAACAATTACGGCTATGCCATAAAAGAACTGAAGCTGACTCATGTCACGTTAATTGCCCTCTAGTTATTAAAAATGAATTAATTAGAAAAGGTTAGCATAGTACAGTGCTTTCAATGTTGGGCTAAGATTCTGAGAGTTGTTGTTGTTCTTAATGGCTGCCAAGTCAACTTTGACAAGCAACCCTATGAATGAGAGACCCATGCCCGGATTACCCATAAGGTCAATGAGGCCATGGCCTAGGGGTGCAAGCCGAAGGGGGGGGGGGGCACAGATCACAGACCAAAAAAACCCAAAACTGGTCTGTGCCCCTCTTTCCCCCTTTCTCATGCCCCTCCTCGCTCCTTCTTCTGGTAAAGTCTCTGCTCCGTCCTCTCCGTCTCTCTCTCTCTCTCTCACGCTTTCTCTTGTACGTGCTCTCTCTCTCTCGCTTTTTCATGCTCTCTCTCGCGCTCTCTCTCACACTCTCTCTCTCACACACACTCTCTCTCTCTCTCTCTCTCTCTCTCTCTCTCACGCTCTCTCTCTCTCTCTCTCTCTCTCTCTCTCTCTCTCTCTCTCTCTCTCTCTCTCTCTCTCTCTCTCTCTCTCTCTCTCTCTCTCTCTCTCTCACGCTCTCTCTCTCTCTCTCTCTCTCTCTCTCTCTCTCTCTCGCTCTCTCTCACGCTCTCTCTCATGCTCTCTCTCTCTTGCGTGCTCTCTCTCTCACGTGCTCTCTCTCTCGCGTGCTCTCTCTCTCTTGCGCTCTCTCTCTTGCTCTCTCTTGCTCTCTCTCTTTCACTCTCTCTCATGCTCCCTCGCTTTCTCATGCTCTCTCTCATGCTCTCTCTCTCGGGTGCGCTCTCTCTCTCTCTCTCTCTCTCTCTCGCGCTCTCTCTCTCACGCTCTCTCTCTCACGCTCTCTCTCTCACGCTCTCACGCTCTCTCTCATGCTCTCTCTCACATTCTCTCTCGTTCTCTCTCTCTCTCTCTCGCTCTCGCTCTCTCTCTTTCATTCTCTCTCATGCTCTCTCGCTCTCTCTCACGCTCTCTCATGCTCTCTCTCACGCTCTCTCTCTCCTGCGTGCTCTCTCTCACGTGCTCTCTCGCTCTCTCTCTCTCGCGCTCTCTCTCTCTTGCTCTCTCTCTCTCACTCTCTCTCATGCTCCCTCGCTTTCTCACGCTCTCTCTCATGCTCTCTCTCTCGCGTGCTCTCTCTCTCTCTCACGTGCTCTCTCTCTCTCTCTGCGCACACGCTCTCTCTCGCGCTATCTATCTCTCTCTCGTGCACACCTTTGGAGCGAGTTTGCACCCGCTATGCTCTCCCCAAGCCTCCCAACTCCCGAGGAGACCTTCAGAGCACAGCAGAGCTTTCCAGCCGGTGGGAATGGGGACCTTGGAGGTGGCGGGAGGTTGGCTTAAAGGGGGCGTACTTCCAAACTGTGGCCTAGTGCGCAAAAAAGTGTTAATCTGGGCCTGGAGAGACCCCCAAGTCGTCCTATCTTCCACCTATCTTGCAGACACAGGATACGAGGGCGGATCAATAAGTCCGTGACTTTTTGAATGAAACACAGGTTTTAGGATAAAAAAATCATTTTATTTTTCAACGCAGTCTCCTTTGAGCTCTCTACACTTTGCCCAACGTTTCTCCATTTTTTTAATCCCTTCCAAAAAATAAGATTTGTCGAGGTCACCAAATAGGCATTTGTTTGTGAGATGATTTTATTGTTGGGAGTCAAATCTCTTTCCGCCGAGCCATTTCTTCAGCTTTGGAAACAAGAAATAGTCACTCGGGGCTAAATCCGGAGAATAGGGCGGATGAGGGAGCAATTCGTATCCCAATTCATGGTTCGTTGCCATGGCAACTGCACATGTGTGCACTTTTGCATTGTTCGGGTGCAAAATAACTTTTTTTGGGCCAAATGTGGTCGTTTTTTTCTTCAAATCCTCATTAAATTGACCCAATAAGTTGGCATAATATTCGCCATTGATTGTTTTACCCTTTTGATGGTAGTCTATGTGGATTATACCGCGTGCATGCCAAAAAAATGGTCACCATGACTTTATTGGCTGACAAACCCACCTTGGCCTTCTTTGGTGCCGATTCACCCCGAGAAACCCACTGTTTTGACTGCTGTTTGGTCTCTTGTGTGTTGTGGTGGATCCACGTTTCGTCCACGGTTACGAAACGGCGCAAAAACTCATCCATATTGTGGTTGAACAGCGCCAAACACTCCTGCGAAATTGTCACACAATTTCGTTTGTGGTCAATTGTGAGCAAACGCGGCACCCACCTTGCGGAAAGCTTTCTCATACCCAAGGGATCATTTAAAATTGAAACCACTGAGCCACGTGAGATGCCTATGGCTTCCACAATCTCTCACACTTTCAGTCTTAGATCGGCCAATACCATATTGTGAATTTTTTCAATTGTTTCGACTATTTGTTTACATTTATGAAATCAGATTTCTCACCAAATACCAGACCTGCAAACTGAGAAATGTCTCATTTGCCAATCTCAGCCACAAAACAAGGGTAAATGGAGGCATTTACCTCAACTGGGCATCCAGAACGTTCGGCATCTTCCGTGCTTGTACGGCCACAACAAAATTCAGTAAATCACTTTTTTACCATTGAAATTGATGGTGCAGAGTCCTCATAGTATTTATCAAGCTTAGCCTTGGTTTGAGCAATGTTCTTCCCCCGCAAAAAATGATGCTTAATGAGCACACAAAATCCACTTTTTTCCATTTTCTCCTCAAATCAGGCGGTAGTCTGCTATCAATGGCTGTCAAACACAAACTACATGATGCAGCTTGTTGAAATTTTGACAGGAGTCAACTGACAGGTGCCTGTTGACAGGAGCAGTGTTGCCCTTTCAGTTAAGAGGTGGGAAATTCAAAAAGTCACAGACTTATTGACCCGCCCTCGTATCTACAACTTCCTTACTGGAGTCTCTCCATCTAGAATGTTGACTTCCTCTTTTCCTACTGCTTTCCGTCTTGCCAAGTATTGTTGTCTTTCCTATTAAGGCCTATATTTCCATGATATGGCCAAAGTACAATAGAGATAAGGAACTATTTTGAAACAAGCAATGCATAGTACTGGAAGAAGACAACAGAATAGGAAGGACAAGGGGGTGGTGGGAGGCTCAGGGGAATTTGGGGGGTGGTGAACCCCTTTAAGGGGGCGGTGAACGATTGGCCATTTAGGAGGGGTCGTGTGGCCCTCTTCTTTGGCCCCACCCTCTTCGCTTTGACCTGCATATTAGATATTTGGATTAGAATTCGTACGGGTAGCAAAATTATTTATAAAGTAGCAACAAAAATATGGTTGGGGGTCACCACATGAGGAACCTTATTTAGGGCTCGCGGCATTAGAAAGGTTGAGAATCACTGCATTAATACCGTGTTTCCCTGAAAGTAAGACGATGTCTTACTTTCTTTTTACCCCCAAAAGCCCCACTACGTCTTACTTTTGGGGTACGTCTTATATTGGACATACCCCAAAAGAATTCTTCACCCAGTAGTACCTGTGAGGGGCGCCGCCGCGCCGGCCGCCACCGCCGCACAGCCGGCCACACTGGCCGACCGCGGCACGCCTCTTGCGCGGCACGCCTCTTGCCTGGCCTCTGACGCGACGCCGCTTCGCCCCGCCTCTTGCTCCTTCTCCTTTCCCCCTCCCTTTCCTTCGTTCACTCGAATGGACGAAGGGAGGGCGAAAGAAGGAGCAAGAGGCAGGGCGAAGCGGCGTCGCCAGAGGCCTGGCCTCTGACGCGACGCCGCTCGCCCCACCTCTTGCTCTTTCTCCTTTCCCCCTCCCTTCGTCCATTCGGTGAACGCGAAGGGAGGGGGAGAAGAGGCGGCGCGAAGGCGTCGCGCCAGAGGCCAGGCCTCTGACGCGACACCGCTTCACCCCGCCTCTTGCTCCTTCTTTCCCCCTCCCTTCGCATGGACTTTCGGTGTATGGCTTACTTTCGGGGTACGGCTTACATTAGCCGACCCCCCTGACACCCCCGATACGTCTTACAATCGGGGGTGTCTTACTATCGGGGAAACACGGTACATATATGTTTCTGTTTAATTGCTATTAATTAAAAAAAAAATTTCTAGGGGGGTGGTGAGTAATTTTTTTGTGGAAAGGGGACGGTAGAACAAAAAAAATTGGGAACCACTGCTTTAGATCCATTCTCTTGTGACCCGTCTCCTTATTTCAAGATGGGAGTTCAAAAGACTATTTGTTTCCATTTATGAAATCAGGTTTCTCACCAAATACCAGACCTGCAAACTGAGAAATGTCTCATTTGCCAATCTCAGCCACAAAACAATGGTAAATGGAGGCATTTGGACATTTCTCCGTGAGCTTGTCATCACAAAGCTGAAAAAACGGGACCGTCTTTTTCATGATCCTTCCAGAAATAACTAGCCGGCTTTATGTAATTCCCAAGTAAGAAAATGAATCATGTTTCCTCCTTCTCTGCTCAAGGGATTTGGACTTGAGCTGGTGATATGTTCAAATCTGACCAAAGCTGTTTCTGCTCAAATACCCTTGCAAGAACCAATATTACCTTCCCAAAGATTTTTTTTCCCAGACTGAAATCTTGCAAACTTTTGCTCCGGTGGAAACTTCAGTAAGCCTTTCATTCATGCGGAAATAGATAAGCGAGCCACAGAAGAAACAAGAGACGCATCTCAAGTGTGCAAAAGATGCCTGTTTTCTTACTAGAAAATCCTAAGATGTGTACTTTTCCGAGATGTTCTAGAAACTCCTAGAAGCACAATACAGTGTTCCCTCACTTATAGGCTTGTTTGATTTTTTCAAAAGTTCAAAACTCGTTTCGGATGTAAGGGGGCGCTGGTGGTTCGGATCTAAAGTCAATTCCGATTTTCACAGAAAAAAAAGTTCAAAACTTTTCAAAACATCCGAGACTTCCGAATCTTTTGTTTATGGTTTCCAAATGTTATTTCCTGTTTCATTGTGTAGCACACCAGTTCTCGTTTGTGCCTGGGAGGCAGGAGGCAGCACCGGGGGTCCCACTTGCATTGGAGCCAGCTGATTCTGAAGAGGATTTGGAGGGGCTAGAAGAAGGGGATTTTGAGATAGCTGGGCCTTCTTCCCCCACAGAAAGCCTGGCCTGAGATGACGGCTGGCCGGATCCTTACGAGAGGCAGGAAGGCCAGTCGGAATTCGAAAGCAGTGATAGTGAAGATTATGAACGGCCCGGGGGCGAGGTTCGCAAGAAAGAATGTGGGAAACAACCGAGGGAGAGGCCCGGGATACAGAAGGGGAGTTCGACTCTCACGAAGATAGGGAAACAGGTGCTGGGAGGAAAGGTCGAACGTTTGATAGGAGATGGAGCATTGAGGCTAGCAGGAGGGGTTGGTTCCACAGCCTAGACCGACCGAGGGCTCGCAGCACAGATTGGAGGAGGAGGAGCCTAGAGCGTCGGGGGCCTCGCCAAGGGGATTAAGTATAGGATCCGTGGGAACGGATCCTCAGTACTTCGGCCACGTCTATCCTATACAGATGTGTAGCGAAGCTAAGTTTGGGGCTAGGGGCCTGCCAAGCAGAGCTGGTATCTTGTAACCATGTTTCATCCTTTGATCCGCTAGCTAAGCGGAGCCTTGCCAAGTCTTTGGATCTTACTGCTAAGTTTGCTTTTGGACTATACCTTTTATCTTTTGGATTACTTTTGATTTTTATGGACAATTACCTTTTCAACTGTTTTTATCATTCAATAAAGTAGTTAGCCGATTTCCGTCTCTGTGTGTGTGATTAAGGAGCCGGGGTGTAGCACCCCAGCTTCCATTCCAGCCGGGGGGGGGGGCGCTCCAGGGGTCCCGATTGCCTTGGATCAAGATGGAGGAGACAAAGGGGCCGATGGGTATGTTTCTCCTACAGACAGTTTGCAATGGGAAGACACCTGGCCTTCTGCTTATTCGGACGATGAAGGCCAACCAGATTCGGGCTCAGATTGTGAATATGAGAGACCGGGAGGTTTCGGTTCACAAGAGCGCTTGTTTTTGCCAGCTGCCGAGGAGAGCATGGAAGCCGAGGCAGCGCCGGGTTCTCAGGATGATAACGGGCCAGATGGTGCTGAGACCGAGAGTTGCTTCGACCGTAGGAGGAATATTGTGGCTAGCCGCAAAGATTGGAAGCAGGGAATGGAGACGCGCTGGACTCACAAGGGTGGGACTTAACTATACACCCGGTGGGAAAGTTCCTCAGTTTGGCGGCCACGTCTTTGCTGGACAGACGCATCGGTGGTCTGCTGCTCCCTGGAAGCCATAGTTTGGCCCATCTTGCCAAGTACTGCCAAGAGACCTTGTTGATTGCTAAGAATCTTGGATTGCCTTGTTTTGCTCCACGGACTAAGTTTGCTTTGGATTTACTTGCCTTGGTTTTATGGACCTTGCCTTTGAAAGATTCCTTGATTTTGGATTTGATTTTTGAACTCTATTAGCTAATTACCAGGCATGGTTTAGAACCCAAAAATAGGGAATCGAAAATCTAATGGGGGGGGGGGATTAGTAATAGAAAGACTTACAAAAAAATCCCAAAAATTCTAAAATGTAACGTAATTACTAACGAAATTCGTTAGTAGTTCTAAAGTAGGCAAAGCAGGGAAACAGGACTGACACTGTTTTAAGCACAGGCAAATCAAGGGGCAACATTTCCCTTGGTTTCCTTGCAGGGAGATATAATGCATTAATATATTATTATTAATATTATTAAATAAAATAGTTGCCAATGCCCACCTCTGGTGCAGGCCTTGCTAATCTGTAGAGTTCTCCTCACTCCAGCTTTTTCCCATTCAGTTTTACTATAGCAGTCTAGGACCTCCGTTTGAACTCTATGGCTTTTCTTGATTCTGAACACTTCCTTCTCCTCTCCGTGCTCTTTTCACTCCTGCTGCCCTTCTCTCAGCAGTTCTTATGTCCTTCTACTCTGTCCTTCTATCTAAACCCCCTTCCTGGGTGTTTAAATCGCTTTTTTCGTCAGTCCTCCAGCCCCTCTAGGAGTCCCGATCTAGATCTCTCTATCGTTTCCGGCTCCTTTTTCACTTCCTGGAGGAGGCCTTTCACTCTAATTAGGCTCCAAGCATGGAAAGGCCCCGATTTGACTGTGAGTTATGTCTGCAAAGCTATTTTGGAGGGGGAAATTTTCTTGTTGGGTGGGTGTCCGAAATAGTTACTAATCTAACGAAAATTTGGGCCCAGGGGGTGCGGAAAAGAAAGTCCACTTCCGGGATTGGCCCTGCGATGCGTATAAACTTGAAAGTCCCATACATACGAATCCCTTCCGATTTCTTTTCATTTTCATAACTTTTTTCTCATGCCTACTAATTACCTTGGACTAATTGATCTCACTTCTTATTTGGACATTCTATCCTTTTCACCTGAAACCATTTGTGCTTAATAAATAGTTAATTGACATTGTCTCTGTGTGTGAATAAGGGGCAGAGCCAGGTCCCATGTTGTGACAGGGGGGGGAAGCCAAGGGAAGAAATCCACATCCAAACTGGGTTAAACACGGGTCTCGCCACAGGACTGATGCGGGAGGGAAAGGAAATCCATTTAAACGGGGTTAAATACGGCTCTCTCCCAGGACTGAAATGCTTCACATTTATACACCGCCACTCCCCGGAAGCTCGGAGAGGTTTACAATAGTATGCATAAATCCAAAAGTACAAATACAGTATTGACAAAACTAACTAATAAATTCTAAGAAGTAGAGTATAACATAACTAACTAACACAGTGTTTCCCAACCAGTGTGCCGTGGTACACTAGTGTGCCGTGAGCAATCATCAGGTGTGCCGTGGGAAATGGGAACCTCCAATACCCTTTCTTCCCCCTCCTGCCCAACACTTTTTCTTCTCCACTCGGGCTCCCTTCTTCCCAGCCTCGCTCTGCTCGCTTTGCCTCGCTTTGCTCTGGGGAAACATAACATAACATTGTTTGAGTCCACAGTGCTCTCTGGGTGTAGGTGAACTACAACTTCCAAACTCAAGGTCAATACCTACCAAACTCTTATAGTATTTTCTCTTGGTTATGGGAGTTCTGTGTGGAAAGTTTGTGTCTTTCTGCCATTCCTGCCAGGATATCTATGTTGAGTTCATTGAAACAGGCCCAGGTTTCACACAGAGTGTATAAATACATTTTAAAACATATTAACTATATGATTAACTGTGATAGAGTGTCATTTTGTGTCATTTTGGTTGGTGGTGTGCCCCAGGATTTTGGAAATGTAAAAAATGTGCCGCGGCTCAAAAAAGGTTGAAAAACACTGAACTAACAGATAGCTTTCCCAGGAGGAGGGGGCTCGGATCCAAGGATCAGGTAAGACCCAAGGATGCTTGAGGCACTCTAGGTGAAGTCAGTTTCACAAATGGCCACTGGTTCAAGTTGAGTGGTTTCCTCTGAGTTCCAGGAAGGGGGGGTACACCACCCGAAGATTTATTTATTTATTTATTAAGTTCGATTTGGTATACCGCTCTCTCTGGAGCCCAGAGCAGTTCACAAGAATGGCAGAATAAAAACATAAAACACATAATACATTAAAATACATTAAATTACATTAAAACAATTTCAATCCCCCGACTAAAACAAATTGCAGACCGGGCTGCAGTACAGTGGCAGGCTAGCAGCAGGATAGCGGGTGCGGTAAACAGCAATCAGCTATGGGCCGAATGCCTTTCTAAACAACCACGTTTTTACTGCTCTGCAGAACGGCAGAAGGGCTCGAGTGGCCCGTATCTCTTCAGGAAGGCTGTTCCACAGAGTTGGTGCCACTACGGTGAACGCCCTCCGACGGGTAGTGTCCAGTCTACAGACCCTAACACTGGGCACATCCAATAAGTTGAGCCCCTCTGAGCGCAGTGATCTCCTGGGCACATAAGGGGTAAGCCGCTCCCTCAGGTACACTGGCCCCAAACCATATAAGGCCTTGAAAGTTAGAACTAGCACCTTGAAGATGACCCGGAATTCAATTGGAAGCCAGTGCAGCTCGCGCAAGAGTGGAGTCACGTGATCAGATCTTAAGGCTCCTGAGAGCAGGCGGGCTGCAGCGTTCTGCACCAGCTTAAGTTTCCGGATCGCCGACAAGGGTAGGCCAATGTACAGCGCATTACAGTAATCGAGCCTCGAGATGACCGTGGCTTGGATCACCGTGGCCAGGTCGCAGCGGGAGAGGTAAGGAGCCAGGCGTTTTGCCAGACACAGATGGAAGAAGGCTGTCTTGCAGGCGCAGCCAATCTGCGCCTCCATCGACAGCTGAGCATCCAGCCGGACCCCCAAACTTTTGACAGATGGTTGCGGGCAGAGGGCCGCACCGTCGAACGTCGGCAGATGGAAGGTAGACCCCAGATTGGGAGGACAATGACCTCGCTAGTTTTCCTCCGGGTGTTGCCGCTCGGCTCCAGCACCCAGAGCTCACGCCCCAGAAGGTCCTGGTGCCAAACCGTCGGTGGCAGGCATCACCTCGCTGAAGTCTATATCCGAGAGGAAGCCCCGTCTTGGTTTTCGATGTCCTTGCCATGGCTCCCAGACTGCTCTGGGGAAGCTTCGCTGTTCCGCTTCCAGAGCCTGGGAGTCCTTGGTGGAGGGTGCCGGAAGTCGAGGTCCTAAACAGAACCCACCTTCGTCTCCTCCCTGCTCGTTGGCCACGCTTGCGGCGGCGACCTCTAGGGTTTCGTTGGGGGAAAGGCCCAAGGGTGGCCTCCTCCTTGGCGTCCCCAAGGTCAGCCGCCATCTTCTGCTGTCTTCCCAAAGCCTTCTTTCCGATAGGGAGTGACAGCGGCGTCTTCGACGATTCTCCGATTCTCCGATGAAAAACCGCAATGTAGGGACGCTCTATTTATTTTAATATTTATATATTATTTTAATATTTATATATTATTTTAGTAGTTATACCCTATTTTAAGTCTTTATGAACTTAAAATAAAGTGAAGGAAAGGAAGGAAAGGTCCTTCAAGGCTGGAGGGAGGGAGGACTGAGGAGGGAAAGTGCCTTGGAGAGCGGCGGCGGCAAAAATCCGCGTGTAAGGGGTCAGGGTTGGCCCATTGGTCAGTCACTACTGACCGTTCCTTTTTCAGTGTGGCAGAGCAGGCTATCCCACCATTCGGACCCCTTGACCCTTACAGTAAATACGCTGCCACCAAATAATGTATTGAAGTATATAAAGAAGGCTTCCTGGCTCCTTATGTTAACCGTGGCAGGGCAGGTCTACTTTGCATATCTTACCACTGCCACTAACATGTAAGGAACAAACCCTTTTATAACTCTGGGCTGTAAGGCTTTCTTCCCACTCTGGTAGGGATGGTACTTTCTCTTTGAGCCCTACCAACAGATGTTCAAACTGCCACCAGTTAATATATTTGCTACCACCAATTGTATCAGATCAGCCACCGATGTGAGGCTTTGTTCTTTTAAGGCTTGTGTTTTAAAAAGAACAACATTGAGAAGTGTTGTAATAAAGATGTTCAACAGTTTGTTTTATAACAGAGTTCAGAGCTTAGTTGGTTGCAAACAAATCTCCTAAGAGGTACAAATCTTGCGGTTACAACGTTTCAACAATAGGGTACAGTTTCCACTGTACTTCCTAACACAGAACCAAGCCGTCCTAATAACTAACTGCTCCAGCAGGTAAATAGCCAACTATAGGCTTTACCTATCTATTAAGTTAGTTTTCTACTCTAACTTGGACAAAGTCTGTCTTCCACCTGGGTTTCTCAAACCCCTCCCCGAACTGCTTTCTAAAAGCTCCGAAAGACAGCTTCCCTCCCACCAACCGACAAAACCAACCGACTTATTTTTTAAAAATTGGAAAGTTCTAAAACAGGTGCAGCTCTAACTTCCGTCTCCACGGCAACAGCCTTCACAGGGGCCTGCTGCTCTAACATTCCCCACCAACCCTCTATGGCTTGTTAAACAGTTTACCATCAAACGTATAGGCAAATAAGCAATAACAAACTATACATTTATCTTGCAACAAAACAACACGACTTCATCACACCGCAAAACAGCAAAAATACTACAAAAATATATTTTAAATTAATATTTTTTTGAAAACCGCAAAACAGCGAGTCTGCTAAAAGCGAACCGCGAAGTAGCGAGGGGAATACTGTACACAAATGGATAACAGAATGAATTCGGGTAGCAACATCTGCACATACAGGTGTGTGTATGGACGAGTCTTTTCCGGTGCTGTAGGTCAGTGTTTCTCAACCTTTTTTGAGCAGCGGCACATTTTTTACATTTACCAAATCCCGGGACACACCACCAACCGAAATGACACAAAATGACACTCTAACACAGTAATACATATAGTTAATATGTTTTTTAATGTATTTATACACTCCGTGTGAAACCTGGGCCTGTTTCGATGAACACAACATAGATGTCCTGGCAGGAATGGCAGAAAGACACACACGAAGGTCTTGCTCAACAGTTGGGAGTTATAGTTCACCCGCAATCAAAGAGCATTCTGAACTCCACCAATGATGGAATGGAATCAAACTTTCCACACAGAACTCCCATGACCAAGAGAAAATACTGTAAGAGTTTGGTGGGCATTGACCTTGAGTTTTGGAGTTGTAGTTCACCTATATCCAGAGAGCACTGTGGACTCAAACAATGTTGGATGAGGACCAAACTTGGCATGAATACTCAATATGCCCAAATGTGAACACAGATTGAGTTTGGGGAAAATAGACCTTGACATTTGGGAGTTACAGTTTCTGGGATTCATGGTTAACTTATAGTTAATTTATAGGTAATCAAAGAGCATCCTGAACTCTTGCAACAATGGAATTGAACCAAACTTGGCATATTGAACTCTCAATTTCCCACGGCACACCTGATGATCGCTCACGGCACACTAGTGTGCCACGGCACACTGGTTGGGAAACACTGCTGTAGGTGTTAATATCTTCCATATCAGTGCTGTCCAACTTCTGGCGGGTCCAGGGCCGGATAAGAGGTCACTGATGACCTGCGGGGCCTCTCGGCCCCGCCCCAGGCCCCGCCCCAGGCCCCGCCCCCAGCCCAGGCCCCGCCCCTAAAGCCGCCGAAAAGGGGAGTAGGCGGCGCCAAGAGCAGCGCGTCACAGGCCTGGCGTGACGCGCTGCCCTTGGCACCGCCTACTCCTCCTTTTCGGCGCCCCCCTCCCTTCCTAGGCCGGGGGAGCCGCCGAAAAAGGGCAGAAGGCGGCACCAACGGCAGCGCGTCACAGGCCTGGCGTGACGCGCTGCCCCTTGGCACCGCCTACTCCTCCTTTTCGGCGCCCCCTCCCTTCCTAGGCCGGGGGAGCCACCGATAAAGCGCAGAACGCGGCGCCTACGTCAGCGCGTCACAGGACACGCGTGACGCGCTGCACCTTGGCACCGCCTACTCCTCCTTTTCGGCGCCCCCCCCTTCCTAGGTCGGGGAGCCGCCGGGGGCAGAAGGCGGCACCAACGGCGCGTCACAGGCCTGGCGTGACGCGCTGCCCCCTTGGCACCGCCTACTCCTCCTTTTGGCGCCCCCTCCCTTCCTAGGCCGGGGAGCCGCCGAAAAGAGGAGAGTAGGCGGTGCCAAGAGCAGCGCGTCACGCCAGGCCTGTGACGCGCTGCTCTTGGCGCCGCCTTCTGCCCTTTTCGGCGGCTCCCCGCCCTAGGTAGGGAGGGGGTGCCGAAAAGGAGGAGCTAGCTCTCTTCCTCCTCCCTGCCCCACCTCCCCCTCCCCCCCGGCCGCCATTTTTTTTAAAAAATCATTTTTTAAATTTTTTTTTAAATGGCGGCTGAGGGCATAGGTGGGGCCGTGTCCAACAGGCTACGGGGCCGGATCCGGGCCCGGGGCCGCGAGTTGGACAGCCCTGTTCCATATAATGCAGCAACCAAAGCAACACTCCTGGCTTGCTGTTAAGCCCTGGAACTACCTCCCATGATCATTCCATGCTTCATGGTGATCTGGCAGGATCAGAGGAACATCTGGCACCACCTTCCAGCCAGCCAGACACACAATGATTATTTGTAGCCGATGTGACCATGGTTTGTCTGGCTATGGGGGATAAGCCAGGCTTTCTCTGATCCCAGCTGCTTACCACAAAGCATGGAATGATAATGCCAAGTGGATAAGGGGCTTTACATTAAGGTGAGAAGGCGGTGATACACAGTTCACATAGCATAGGCCCACGGGTGGATATTTAAATGACATTGATTGGATGCTGCATTGCAGTCAATAGCACACTACATAAAATCATCACGGCATCCATGTCCCCCCCCCCCTTTCTTAACTTGCAGCAAGAGCCAGAAACTCACAACAAGCTCCTGGTTCAGTAGCTGTTTTTCAGATTCCTTTGGAAGAGGCCCTAAAGGTCATCGAGTTCAACCCTTTACCATGCAGGAAAATACAATCAAAGCACTCTCAACAGATGGCCATCCAGTGAAGGAGTTTCCGCTGGGCTCCAAGGGCTGCATATTCTGCTGCTCAACAGCTTTTCTTATCAGGACGTTCTTCCTACTATTTAAAGTGGAATCTTTTCTCCTGCAACTTGAATCAATTGCTCCATTGTGGTTTAGTCTCTAGAGCAGTGTTTCCCAACCTTTTTTGAGCCGTGGCAAACATTTAACATTAAAAAAAATCCGGGGGCACACCACCAACCAAAATGACACAAAATGACACTCTAACACAGTAAAGAATGGCTGGGGGATGGTGGCCTGCTGGGAGCAGCTGCTGGGAGTGTCAAAGCCGGGGAGGGGGCGGAGCCAGCTGCGCCATGCCCCACCCCCTCCCCCCAACTTCACCTTTCCCAGCAGCTTCTCCAGCCTTGAGGGGACAGTGCCAAGCCAGCGGTGGCAGAGCCAGCACAATGCTGGCTTGGCACTGTCCCCTCAAGGCTGGAGCAGCTGCTGGGAGTGCCGAAACTGGGGGAGGGGGCAGAGCCAGGCCGCGCCATGCCCCCTCCCCATCCCCCCAGCTTCAGCTCTCCTATAGAGGAGGAGCATGAGCAGTGGACGGGCTTCAGTGGGCGGGGCTTCTCCTCCACGTGGCTTCAGAGTCATGGTGGGAGTCATGGCGGATTGGAGGCTAGCTAGGGAAACGGCCGAAGGAGGCGGTGCCCCGGTCCCTTCTTCTTTTTCTTCGCCACTGCCCGGCCCTTCCTCCTCCCCCAAGCAGCAGGAGTTCGGCAGGAGGGGGGAGGAAGGGGGGCAGAGAGCTTTTCCCGTGGCACAGCAGGAGGTCCGTCACGGCACACTAGTGTGCCACGGCACACTGGTTGAGAAAGACTGCTCTAGAGCAGTGTTTCCCAACTGCTGTTCCGCGGCACACTAGTGTGCCGTGAGCGATCACCTGGTGTGCCGCGGGAAAACTTCTCTTCCCCCCTTTCTTCCCCCTCCTGCCGAACTCCTGCTGCTGCTGCTTGGGGAAGGAGGAGGAAGAAGAAGAAGAGGAAGGGCTGGGCAGTGGCGGCGAAGAAGGAGAAGAAGAAGAAGAAGGGGCCGGGGCCCTTTCAGTACTTTCTGTTGGTAATGAGAGTTCAACATGCCAAGTTTGGTTCAATTCCATTGTTGCAAGAGTTCAGGATGCTCTTTGTTTGTGTGTTAACTATAAATCCCAGCAACTGTAACTCCCAAATGTCAAGGTCTATTTTTCCCAAACGCCATCTGTGTTCACATTTGGGCATATTGAGTATTCATGCCAAGTTTGGTCCTGATCCAACATTGTTTGAGTCCACAGTGCTCTCTGGATATAGGTGGACTACAACTCCAAAACCCAAGGTCAATGCCCACCAAACTCTTATAGTATTTTCTCTTGGTTATGGGAGTTCTGTGTGGGAAGTTTGTGTCTTTCTGTCATTGCTGCCAGGATATCTATGTTGTGTTCATCGAAACAGGTCCAGGTTTCACACTGAGTGTATAAATACCTTTAGAAACATATTAACTATATGTATTACTGTGTTAGAGTGTCATTTTGTGTCAGTTTGGTTGTTGGTGTGCCCCAGGATTTTGGAAATGTAAAAAGTGTGCCGCGGCTCAAAAAACGTTGAAAAACACTGCTCTAGAACAACAAAAGCAAGCTTGCTCCCTCCTCATTGTGATGTCCTTTCTAAAATTTAAGCAGGGTCCAATGTCCTAACACAGTGGTTCTCAACCTGTGGGTCCCCAGGTGTTTTGGCCTACAACTCCCAGCAATCCCAGCCAGTTTACTAGACGTTTTTCTGGGAGTTGCTTAGCACCCACATGTTCAGAATCACTTTCCTAACCAGTCCCCACACTTAAGGTGATTTTATTTACTCAGTTTTGTATGCCGTCCTTCCCCGAGGCTCAGAATAGCTTATAGAGAATATAGAAAACACACTTTAAAACAACAAAAAGAATGGATCCCTCATAGCTCAAGGATGATGGTCTTCCAGATGTGGTGTCTTGGCGGTGGGTCCGTACGTGACTGTGGAGCCCTATTCTTGATCCACATGTCCTCCCTCCTCCAGACATAAGGCGGTCCCAGTCAGGGTTGGCTTGACATGCCTTCCTCTTGGCATTTTTCTCCCTTTCTCCCTCCATTCATGCCTCTTAGAATTCTGCAGCACTGCTGGTCACAGCTGACCTCCAGCTAGAGTGCTCAAGGGCCAGGGCTTCCCAGTTCTCGGTGTCTATGGCACAGCTTTTGAGGTTGGCTTTAAGCCCATCTTTAAATGTCTTTTCCTGCCCACCAACATTCTGTTTTCCGTTCTTGAGTTCGGAGTAGAGTAACTGCTTTGGGAGACGGCGATCTTTGAGCATTCGGACAACGTGGCCTTCAGTGGAGTTGATGGTGGAGGAGCATCGCTTCAATCAGGCCCGGATCAACTGTTTGTGGTGCCCTAGGCCAGTGTTTCTCAACCAGTGTGCCGGGGCACACTAGTGTGCCGTGAGCGATCATCAGGTGTGCCGTGGGAAATTGGAACCCCAGGAGGGGAGGGGGAGATTCTAGTGTGTTGAAGTATAAAAGCCCTAAGAAACCTACCTTGATATAGGCACAAAATTACAACCACCCCCTCCCCACCCATTGTTTACTTGGTCTCTCCCTCTCCATGCATTGGGAAGACCCACCTCCCTTTCCCCAAGTAGAGACCTCCTCTTGCCTCTTGGGGGTTCTGTGTGGGAAATTTGGCCCAGTTCTATCATTGGTGGGGTTCAGAATGCTCTTTGATTGTAGGGGAACTATAAATCCCAGCAACTACAACTCCCAAATGTCCATGTCTATTTACCCTGAACTCCATCTGCGTTCATATTTGGGCATATCGAGTATTCATGCCAAGTTTGGTCCTGATTCAACATTGTTTGAGTCCACAGTGCTCTCTGGATATAGGTGAACTACAACTCCAAAACTCAAGGTCAATGCCCACCAAAGTCTTATAGCATTTTCTCTTGGTTATGGGAGTTCTGTGTGGGAAGTTTGTGTCTTTCTGCCATTCCTGCCAGGATATCTATGTTGTGTTCATCGAAACAGGCCCAGGTTTCACACTGAGTGTATAAATACATTTTAAAAACATATTAACTATATGTATGACTGTGTTAAGTAGTGTCATTTTGTGTCATTTTGGTTACTCACCAAAAATATTTTGACGCGAGTGTGCCCCCTCCTACTCCTTCTTTCCCCCGCCCTTTGTTTGATGCAAGTGTAAAAGAGTGTGCCGCAGCTCAAAACAAAGGTTGGGAAACACTGCCTTATCAGCAGGTAGGCAAAAAAATACATATGTATTACTGTGTTAGAGTGTCATTTTGTGTCATTTTGTTTGGTAGTGTGCCCCCACCCTGCTCAAAAACGGGCACTGGGCCATACTCTGGAAGTGCCGCCCCCACCCCAGGGGGCGGGGCCGCTTGCGGGGGGCCCTCCTTCCTCGAGGCCGCTTGCTTGGGGCGGGACCGACGTGAGTGAGGAGGGGCGGGGCGGGACTTCCCTCCGCCTCCTCCTCGCTCGCGTCAGCCCCGCCCCGCCCCTCCTTCCTTCACCGACGTGAGCAAGGAGGGGGCAGCGGGAAGCCGCGTCAGAGGTCCTAGGGCCTATGGCGCTCCGCGTGCAGGCGCAGAGGTGCCCAAAGATCGAACTTTTTAATTTTTTTTAAATTAAATTTTTGGGGGGGTCCGGACCTGTGGCCCCCCCATGGCTGCCACCCTAGGCCATGGCCTAGGGTGGCCTTACGTGTAATCCGGGCCTGGCTTCAATGCTGGTGGTCCCCACTTAGAGTCAGATTGGAGATCAGTCAGGAAGAGAAGAATTAATGAGATCTGAACAGTTGAAAATGTGGAAAGACGTTATCAATTCATATTTCACTTTCTTGTTCTTGGTCATGAGCGGTTTTATATTCTGGGTGTAAAAAAGAGAACTAAACCCAGTGGTCAGCACACCGCCTTGTTCGGAGTAAGTGTCACTTTGAACTGCAGGGCCAACTTCCAGAGAAGGTCCATCGTACGAGTATTCTCCTATTTCCACCGTATGGAAACTAAGTCTAACACAACTGCTGTCTCCGGAACGACACGGTGATCAAAAACTGGGGCGTATGCACCAACGCAAATGTGAAGTACTGCTGATGTGCAGGGCTTTGGTTTGCTGCCGTATTCATAAAACGCTGGCCTTGGTTTCCATGTGTGGCGCGGGTCTAATTGGAATCACAAAGGAGTCTCATGACAGCATCGTTTCCCAGGCTCAAAAGAGAAATCCATTCTTAGTACCAGGGAGAAATGCATTTTTAGAAACGCAGAAAGAAGAGCAAATTAGAAGAGAAAGATAGGGGAGAGGATGCCAGGTACAAGCGGTGAAGCAAATAATAAGAGTTAGTTCAAGAGGCGAGCTAATAATATGTTTTGAATGGAAACGGGGACAAAAGACGAAGAGGGCTTCTTGGCTCGCCAAAGAAAACCCAAAGCCTTTTTCTTCTCTGATTCTTAGCGCATACAGCATTAATAATCTCTACTATTCATATGGCGCCTTCCCCCACCCTCGCTTTTGATTGATATAAGCCAGTGTTTCTCAACCAGTGTGCCGGGGCACACTAGTGTGCCGCGAGCGATCATCAGGGCACACTGACAAACTGTATTTCCTAACACAGAACCAAGCAGTTAGTTATTAGGACTGCTTGGTTCTGTGTTAGGAAGTACAGTGGAAACTGTACCCTATTGTTGAAACATTGTAACCACAAGATTTGTACCTCTTAGGACAGTGTTTCCCAACCAGTGTGCCGGGACACACTAGTGTGCCGTGAGCGATCATCAGGTGTGCCGTGGGAAATTGGAACCTCCGAGGGGGGAGAGTCTAGTGTGTTGAAGTATAAAAACCTTAAGAAACCTACCTCGATAAAGGCACAAAATTACAACCACCCCCCTCCCCACTCGTTGTCTACTTGGTCTCTCCCTCTCCATGCATTGGGAAGGCCCGCCTCCCTTTCCCCAAGTAGAGACCTCCTCTTGCCTCTTGGGGGTTCTGTGTGGGAGGTTTGGCCCAGTTCTATCATTGGTAGGGTTCAGAATGCTCTTTGATTGTAGGGGAACTATAAATCCCAGCAACTACAACTCCCAAATGTCAAGGTCTATTTCCCCTGAACTCCATCTGCGTTCATATTTGGGCATATTTTGTATTCATGCCAAGTTTGGTCCTGATCCAACATTGTTTGAGTCCACAGTGCTCTCTGGATATAGGTGAACTACAACTCCAAAACCCAAGGTCAATGCCCACCAAACTCTTATAGCATTTTCTCTTGGTTATGGGAGTTCTGTGTGGGAAGTTTGTGTCTTTCTGCCATTCCTATGGGAGAGAGAGAGGTGTATCAACATAGTAAACATAAGTCAATTCAAGGTCCCAGGTTCCAAAATACACATTTATCTACAATGATTTCAAATCTTTCAACAAATAATATATTGTTATAGAGATATGCACAAATGCTGTCTTTATACATACATATGTAGCAAATACGGGCGGTAAGCTCACATGCAAGTGAGTAGACGTCGTAAAAAGGCGGAAAGGAGTTCCTGCGTCATCAGCAAGGGACACAGTCCCGGATGTCTCCCAACAAATAATCAAATGTCGTAAATAATAACAGTAAAGTCCCGGTACTAGATGCCAGTCTTATATTTTTGTATAAGAGATATCGTCAGCATTTGCGTGTTCCTTCATGCTTTGTGCGGTTCCTGCTTTACGACGTCTGTAAGACAACGCTACCTAGGCCACGCCCCTGGTCCTGAGGAAGCCCCTTCGGGGGCGAAACGAAGGCGCGCATCAATACTGGTTTCGTTGACCATGGATTGTCTTCCCATTAATACACAAAAATATAAGACTGGCATCTAGTACCGGGACTTTACTGTTATTATTTACGACATTTGATTATTTGTTGGGAGACATCCGGGACTGTGTCCCTTGCTGATGACGCAGGAACTCCTTTCCGCCTTTTTACGACGTCTACTCACTTGCATGTGAGCTTACCGCCCGTATTTGCTACATATGTATGTATAAAGACAGCATTTGTGCATATCTCTATAACAATATATTATTTGTTGAAAGATTTGAAATCATTGTAGATAAATGTGTATTTTGGAACCTGAGACCTTGAATTGACTTATGTTTACTACGTTGTTACACCTCTCTCTCTCTCTCCCTGTGATTCTGCCCTCCTCTATGTTATTGGTGGGTCAGCCTCCCCTATTTGCCTGTTTTATCTGCCATTCCTGCCAGGAGATCTAAGTTGTGTTCATCGAAACAGGCCCAGGTTTCACACTGAGTGTATAAATACATTGAAAACATATTAACTATATGTATTACTGTGTTAGAGTGTCATTTTGGTTGGTGTGTGCCCCAGGATTTTGCACATGTAAAAAGTGTGCCGCGGCTCAAAAAAGGTTGGGAAACACTGCCCTAGATATCTGCCCTCATGATTTTGGGAGGCTCCCAAAATACGGTTTGGGCCTCCCCCCCCCCCCACCAAAAGCTGGGATATGAAATGGATCAAGGTTTACCCTGAATGCACGACCCTACTGGATGGCCCCTGTCGTCTCTTCCAACTCTATGATTCTATGACTTAGGTTTATTTAATGTCACCAACAGGATGCTCGTGCTTATATGTTTAGCTCATTCCTAGTCAGAGTAACTGAACATGGATATTGTTTTGAGAGCAACGGGATGCCAAGAGGTGTACGACTTCATTAGCTGGCTTTTCTTCATGCAAAAAGCAAACCGGAGTTGTATTTGTTATTTTCTGCACCCTTCGGAGAAATCAGCATGATTGATACCTTGCCTTACAATTAAAAGGTGGGAGGGGAAAACATGCCAACCTGGCTGTGGGTAATAGAAGCAACCCAAATTCACGGCAATCGAAATGTCAAGGTAGCTGATGATTACATAAAAGCCGGGGCGGAAAGAAGCGCGAGAAATGTATGTACAAAATACACCGCAAACCAACCAAATTGAAAGCAGTAAACAATAAGAAGAACCTTAGCAATAGCATGAAAAGATGATGAAGCGTGAAAAGCGTGAGTCCATGCATTGAGGACTCAATCTCATGTCACAGGGGTAGACAGGTAAGATATAAGAGCACTATTCTCGGCATTACTTCGCGAACGAAGATTCTTAGGAAGGGCTCGTCCCACGCTTTTTACAAGCGCGTTGATGACTAAAAAGGCCAATCTGAGATAGGCAAGTTCGGTTGCAGAAAGCACCGCTGAAAGTCTCCTTGGGTGATGTTGTTTCCAAGTTGCGGTTCTTTCTGCGTTGTCGTTACTCTATGAGACCCGTTCGGCGTGTCTTCTCAAAAGTGGATGGTGCGTCTCCATGCCTCCCGATGTGAGGCCAGGGTGGACCATTGTTGGTGATCAATCTGGCCGAGCCTGAGATGTTGTTTCAGGGAGTCCTTGTATCTCTTTTTGGGGGCGCCTCTCTTGTGAGTTCACCATAGAGTAGTATCTTTGGAAGCGGTGGTCCTCCTTCCTAGGAGGGACGGTGGCTCTTTGGAGGCGGTGGTCTGCCCAGCGCCCTGCTGTGTTCTCAATAGCATGGCCTCAACGCTGGTGATCCCTGCTTGCTCAAGGACAGCAACATTCATCACATAGTCGGTCCAGTGTATATTTGGGATTGAGCAAAGACAGCGCTGATGAAAGCGTTCGAGGAGTCGTAGGTGTTGGCGATAGGTGACCCATGTTTCAGACCCATAGAGGAGAATAGACAGTACGATAGCTCTGTACTCACTGATTTTGGAGCTTTGCCTCAGGTGCTTGTTGCTCCAGACTCCTTTGTGAAGCCTTCCAAATGCACTCTATGCCTTTGCTAATCTGTGATCTTTCTCTTTGTCAATCTCGGCGTCTGAAGAGATGATGCTTCCCAGGTAGGTGAACTGCTGAACAGACTTAAGCACAGATTTGCCTATGCTGACGTGGGGATGATGGTGTTCTTCCTGTGGTGCGGGCTGGTAGGGGACTTCCGTTTTCTTCAGGCTGACTTCCAGCCCAAACAGCTCTGCAGCTGCTGCAAAGTATATATAGTAAATATAGTAAATAAATAAATAAATAATGTAGATTAGAATGTAGTTCAGCCTTTAGGTGCGGCCCTCCATAATATTTTTTGCCTCTCATGTGGCCCCTTGGAAAAAAATAATTGCCCACCCCTGTTCTAGAACATGGTCGTACAGCCCGAAAAACCTACAACAACCCATTGCATTGGATAGTTCACATTGGCTCTAGTTTCTAAGATATGGTTATACTGGTTTTCTATGGATGAGAAGATAAAGGTTCTGGAGATACCCGGGTACAATGCGCCACTTTAAGAAAAGAGATCCGACTTCCCTTGTTTGCTGCAGAATTGTCCCCACGTTATGAGAGACAAAGCAGCCCAGGAGAGTTTAAATGGAGAAGTGGCGCGGAAAGGCACTCCACAGAATGGACCGGCATCTGGAGGGATGATTTAATTGCGGAAGGCATGCTGAGAAATACAATTTCCATAAAAAGAATCTATAAAAAGAGTCTAGGGAGAAATATATCAGAACTAAACTGTTTGATCCTTCACAGCAAAGAGAGAGCCAGCTGAAGGAATTATATAAGGGGATATAAACACGGCGGCTTCCCAAAAAAGAGATTGGCTCTATAGAGAGTGTGCTCAGCATGGGGCAGCATCCTATGCATGTCTACACCAAAGTAGGGCTGGGAGAGAAATTCATTCCCATCACATATTTATGTGAAGCTGGCTCATTTGCACTTCTCAAACCAGTGCACCAACCAAAACAGATTTCTCCTTTGCTACTTGCCATTCCCTCCCTCTCAATAGAGTTCTCCAGTTTCCAAATGTATTTTTAGAGGAAAAGGAAGGCAAAAAGGTTGTTGTTGTTGTTGTTGTTGTTGTTAAATGCCATCAACAATCCTGCTCATGTCTTGAACACTCAGGATTCTTTTTAAAGCTCTGTATGTAGTCTTTGTTCTTGCCTACGGCCTTCTCTGGGTTCATCTATACTATAGAGCAATGGTTGACCAGGGACCACTTGACCAGAGACTCCTTTGACCAGAGACCACTTTGACCAGAGACCACTTTGACCAGGGACCCCTTTAACCAGAGACCCCTTTAACCAGAGACCCCTTTAACCAGAGACCACTTTGACCAGGGACCCCTTTGACCAGAGACCACTTTGACCAGGGACCCCTTTGACCAGAGACCACTTTGACCAGGGACCACTAGAGACCCCTTTAACCAGAGACCCCTTTGACCAGAGACCACTTTGACCAGGGACCATTTTGACTAGACACCACTTTGACCAGGGACCACTTTGACTAGAGACCACTTTGACCAGGGACTACTTGACCAGAGACCACTTTGACCAGGAACCACTTTGACCAGAGACGACTTTGACTAGAGACCACTTTGACCAGAGACCACTTTGACCAGAGACCACATTGACCAGGGATGACTTGAACAGAGACCACTTTGACCAGAGACCACTTTGACCAGGAACCACTTTGACCAGAGACGACTTTGACTAGAGACCACTTTGACCAGGGACCCCTTTAACCAGAGACCACTTTGACCAGGGACCACTTTGACCAGAGACCACTTTGACCAGGGACCACTTTGACTAGAGACCACTTTGACCAGGGACCACTTTGACCAGAGACCACTTTGACCAGGGACCACTTGACCAGATACCACTTTGACCAGGGACCACTTTGACCAGGGACCACTTTGACCAGAGACGACTTTGACTAGAGACCACTTTGACCAGGGACTACTTGACCAGATACCACTTTGACCAGGAACCACTTTGACCAGAGACGACTTTGACTAGAGACCACTTTGACCAGAGACCACTTTGACCAGAGACCACATTGACCAGGGATGACTTGAACAGAGGCCACTTTGACCAGAGACCACTTTGACCAGGAACCACTTTGACCAGAGACGACTTTGACTAGAGACCACTTTGACCAGGAACCACTTTGACCAGGAACCACTTTGACCAGAGACCACTTTGACTAGAGACCACTTTGACCAGAGACCACTTTGACCAGGAACCACTTTGACCAGGAACCACTTTGACCAGAGACCACTTTGACTAGAGACCACTTTGACCAGAGACCACTTTGACCAGAGACCACATTGACCAGGGATGACTTGAACAGAGACCACTTTGACCAGAGACCACTTTGACCAGAGACCACTTGACCAGGAACCCTTTGACCAGAGACCACTTTGACCAGGGACCACTTGACCAGAGACCACTTTGACCAGGGACCACGCTCCAACATTAGTACCAAAAAGGTTACAAATCCGTTTTTGGTCAACTTTAGATTCGGATTGGTTATTTGGGTTGCTGATTCAGAAAAATGCATTGGATACACCACATTGGCTCTAGTTTCCGATACAGAACATATGCTATCCAGTAGTCACCACAGAAAACCATATGTAATACCCCTCGGCACTACCACAGGGTTTTGCAAGGCCACAATTCCCATGTGGCTTAATTTATGTGGGCAAGACGAAGTGGATGATGGGAGTGAGAGTCTGTGAACACCGCTCGAAAATTTGCACTTTTTCCGAAGACTCTCCGCTTTACCTTCATTGTAAACTCAAAGCCCATAGCCCTAATAGCATTCGCTTTTTTCGGTTAATGTTCCACCCCATGGAGATGTTGATTGCTATTTACGCAGGAGCGAAACCCAGTGGATAATTAACCTTAAATCCGAAATTCCAACCGGATTAAACGAAAAACTTCACATCACCGATTTATTGAGGCAACTCCCTTCCCACCTGTTACTCTAATTGCATCTACCTTATTAGGGTCCAAGATTTCTTAGGATTTTGCTTTTGTCCTAGACTTGGCCACGGAGTGGATCTCCTCTACATGTGTGGTATGCATCTTTCAGCATTTTAATGCTTCATATGAATACTTTATATAATGCTAGCTGAGGACCCGGCGGTGCCCGGGTTATTTGAGGAAGGCATTATGTGCCAAGGTTGGTTCCTATTAGATGTTTATGTGGCTTGCAGTGGTCTCAGGAACTTAGTAAATGTACTGCGAGTTCCGGGGGCCTAGTCAGGAAAATCAAGTTAAGGAAGCCTAACAATATCCCATGAGCTGAGGCCTAGTCAGGAAAAATCAAGTTAAAGAAGCCTTTCTGTTAATTTTGGGCCTGGTGTGTGATTTATAGGGGCTACAGTGTTGTTTGGGAAGTGAATGACGTGAAGGTACTGCAAATCCCATCATTTGTGGCCCCTCCTGCCCTAAACCACACCAGGTAGTGAAGTGGGCCATTGGTCGCCTGTTTGCCAAGTTTGGTCCTGATCGGTCAGTGCTGTGGGCCTTTCCCTCTGAGTCACTTTAGAATGTTTGAATGTGCTTGGTCATTTGGAGGCAGTTATGCAAATTCCATTTCAGTGGCAACCAATCCCCTCTGTCTGGGGCCGTAGAATGTTGGATTTCTGAGGCTGGCCAATTAGAGCCTGTTATGCAAATAATCCCGCAATGGCAGCCAATCGAAACGCTGGCACATATTCCTCCCGTCGCTCCCTCGCTCACTCGGTCGCACCACCGCAAACACGGACTTTTATTATATGTAATAGATAGCATATTTTGGATACTTATTGTTGCTTGTTTTGAATACCTCTGGATTCTAACATATACCACGGCATTTACCTTGTTACATATTGTTGATTATGGTGCTCTATTGTTTACAGGTCATTCCTGCCATGTCATTGTGTACCTCCTTCTTTTATGTTGTGGATACTGCGGCGACCGGCCTTGATAAAGACCCATTCAGGGTTGAAATGAGTGACGGATCCCGTAACATTGGTCTCCTCGTCGGCCTTCGCACTCATCGGAGTCCGCTACTGGGATTACAAATACACTCATTGCAGTGTTTGATAATTTCTCTCAGTAACAGACTCCCCACCACTATTGATTTTCAACATGAACTATATATTCTTACACTGACATCGGACTTTGATATTGGACTATTTCTAATTAGTACTAGAATCCTTTGCATTATAGCGTCTGCCATCAATTTTGTGTTATATTTTCCTCATTGGAAGCTATTCAACCTATTGCCATATTTTTGGCTTGTATTGCAGATTTTTGGCTTGTATTGCCCACTTGGGCTTAAGAATATATTTTTGACTTGGATAAATAGACTATTGATACACTATATTACAGGGCTGTCCAACTTCTACCGGCCCAGGGGCCGGAATTCTGGTGGCTTATCACCTGGGGGGCTGCAGTGGGGGGTGGGGCCGATCGCGCAGGGGGCGATTTCACCGCTTCTGGCGCCTGGCCGTGATGCTGTAAGGGAGGGCAAAGCCAAGGGAAGCTCCCCTTAGCTCCTCCCTCCCATCTACAGTGTCACTCTCGGGCCCCAGAAGCGGGCAAATTCACCGCGTCTGGCCCCGAGTGACGCTGAGAGGCAGCGGCCAGGGAAGCTCCTTAGCTCCTCCCTCCCTTCTACAGCGTCACTCTCGGGCGCCAGAGCGGGCAATTTCACCGCTTCTGGCGCCCGAGTGGCGCTGTAAGGGAGGCGAAGCCAAGGAAGCTCCCTTAGCTCCTCCCTCCCTTCTACAGTGTCACTCTCGGCTGCCAGAAGCGGTGAAATCGCCCGCTTCTGGCGCCTGAAGGTGATGCTGTAAGGGAGGCGCGAAGCCAAGGGAAGCTCCCTTAGCTCCTCCTCCCTTCTACAGTGTCACTCTCGGCCGCCAGAGCGGTGAAATCGCCCGCTTCTGGCGCCCGAGAGGACGCTGTGGGGAGGCGAAGCCAAGGGAAGCTCCCTTAGCTCCTCCCTCCTTCTACAGTGTCACTCTCGGCCGCCAGAAGCAGTGAAATCGCCCGTTTCTGGCGCCCGAGTGGCGCTGGGGAGGGCGAAGCCAAGGGAAGCTCCCCTAGCTCCTCCCCCTCCCTTCTACAGTGTCACTCTCGGGCGCCAGAAGCGGGCAATTTCAACGCTCTGGCGCCCGAGAGTGATGCTGTAAGGCAGGGCGGCCAAGGGAAGCTCCCTTAGCCCCCCCCCCCCTACAGTCACTCTCGGGCGCCAGAAGCGGGCAATTTCACCGCTTCTGGTGCCCGAGAGTGAGCTGTAAGGCAGGGCGAAACCAAGGGAAGCTCCCCTTAGCTCCTCCTCCCTTCTGCAGGTCTCGCCAGAAGCGGGCAATTTCACCGCTTCTGGCGCCCGAGAGTGGCGCTGTAAGGGAGGGCGGCCAAGGGAAGCTCCCCCTTAGCTCCTCCTCCCTTCTACAGCGTCACTCTTGGGCCAGAGCGGGCAATTTCACCGCTTCTGGCGCCTGAGAGTGACGCTGTAAGGCAGGGCGAAGCCAAGGGAAGCTCCCCTTAGCTCCTCCCTCCCTTCTACAGTGTCACTCTCGGGCGCCAGAAGCGGGCAATTTCACCGCTTCTGGCGCCCGAGAGTGACGCTGTAAGGCAGGGCGAAGCCAAGGGAAGCTCCCCTTAGCTCCTCCCTCCCTTCTACAGTGTCACTCTCGGGCGCCAGAAGCGGGCGATTTCGCTGCTTCTGGCGCCTGGCCGTGACGCTGTAGGAGGGAGGGCAAAGCCAAGGGAAGCTCCCTTTGGCTCCTCCCTCGCGGAGGCCGTGGATGGCGCTTGCGCCGCCATGCGCATGCACACTTTTTAATTTTTTGGGGATTTAAAAAAAAATTATTTTTTATTGCAGGAGGGTAGGGGGCGGATCCAAGGGGCTGGCGGGCCGTGTGCGGCCCACGGGCCGCCTGTTAGACAGGCCTGCTATATTATATTGGTACTTTATTTGTGTATCCTTTATTCTCATTCTGCTTTTAGCAACCACCCCGTTTTGTTTTTTCCGAATGTCAACAACCCCTCCTGAAACTGCAAATCCCAGCATTCCAGGGAATGTTTCCATGGTGACCAAAGTGGAACGTAGCACGAATGTGAACGGTCCCCAAAGAAAGACGCTCCCCCATCCGCAAGCCGGCCTCCCTCCTGCTGCAGTGCCTCCTCACAACAGAGTAATTAAAGGCAATTACTGCGCGTTTTATAGAACGGGACAAATGGCTTGCAGCATTAAAGTCTTTGGAAATCTCCCATGAAAGCGTAATAACGTATTAATGCATTAATCCCCGTAATCCTGTCAAACTTCCAAAGTATTGCTATTTTAAAGAAAAGAAAAGAGAAGGGAGGGGAAGAAAAGAACACAGGCTGACAGGAAATCTCAATACTAGCTGAAGCAATGACAACTAGCTCTCTTAGGAGATATATATATATATATATATATATATATATATATATATATATATATATATATGAATGAGCTATTACTCGGTGTTAGAGATTGATGCTTATCTCTGTTTCCAGGGAGGCTCAGAAGAAACAAAGCATAGTTTTGGAAAACTGCTAATGCCTTTTGAAAGCCTGACTCCGTTTCCCCCTTTTTGGTTCTTTTCATCACTTTGAATTTGAAGTTGGTGTTGTGTTGGCTTTGACCGTTTTCTTCCCATTCTCGATTAAATAGTGGGGGGAAAGTCACCTAGACCCGTGTTTCCCAACCAGTGTGCCGTGGCACACTAGTGTGCCGTGGGGAATCATCAGGTGTGCTGTGGGAAATGGGTCTTCGGCGTCGAGTATTTATGTCACAGCGGATAGTCAACAGAAATATAGAAGTTTAATTCCCCATCGGCCCAAAAACTCCAGTCTCTGTTCGAGTGAATAATGAAACTCTCATTCAATTCACAAGGTAAATATATAACTTTGTATTGAATTGTATTTAACAATAACTGGCAAAACATCGAAAAACAACAGCCATCACAGCTACCTTTCTAAACATCCTTTCCTCACAGATATTGAATCCCAACTGACAAATCCCAACTGTCACTTTGTAACTGACATTTCTCAAGGTTCCATTTAGCAGTCTTGAGACAGCGCCATCTGGTGTCAAACATGTCACACTGCAGGTCATCTCAAACTGCGAAAGTATATCTTGTGCTGACTCATGAATTGCTATTCAAAATGCAATAATCTGACAATGGGAACCTCCAATCCCCTTTCTTCCCCCTCCTGCCAAACACTTTTTCTTCTCCACTCGGGCTCCCTTCTTCCCAGCCTCGCTCTGTCCGCTCTGCCTCGCTTTGCTCTGGGGCGAGTCTGCACAGTAGCGCCCGCATGGGTCAGCTCTTCCTCCCTCCCCCTCCCCTCCTTAACACGCTCACACTGCCCCCTGGGATCAAAATGGCGGCAGAAGCGGCAGTGTAGAAGAAAAAGTAAGTGTTCAGCAGGAGGGGGAAGAAAGGGCGTGAAGGGGAAGGGGGAGGAAGAGGTCTCTGTCGAAAGCTGGCATGGGCAAACTTGAACCTTCCAGGTGTTTTGGACTCCAACTCCCACCATTCCTAGCAGCCTCAGGCCTTTTTCCTTTCTCCCCCTCACCCGCTTAAGCAGGAAAGAGCCTCAGGCTGTTAGGAATGGTGGGAGTTGGAGTCCAAAGCACCCAGAGGGCCAAAGTTTTCCCATGCCTGTTTTAGGGACCTTAAAGTGGTGAGCCTCCTTCCAACATTGTGATTCTGGATAGAAAACAAACAACAACATAACATAACCTTGTTTGAGTCCACAGTGCTCTCTGGGTGTAGGTGAACTAGAACTTCCAAACTCAAGGTCAATTCCCAAGCAAACCCTTTCAGTACTTTCTGTTGGTAATGAGAATTCAATATGCCAAGTTTGGTTCAATTCCATTGTTGCAAGAGTTCAGGATGCTCTTTGATTGTGTGTTAACTATAAATCCCAGAAATTATAACTCCCGATAGTCAAGGTCTATTTTCCCCAAACTCCATCTGTGTTCACATTTGGGCATATGGACTATTCATGCCAAGTTTGGTCCTGATCCAACATTGTTTCAGTCCACAGTGCTCTCTGGATATAGGTGAACTACAACTCCAAAACCCAAGGTCAATGCCCACCAAACTGTTATAGTATTTTCTCTTGGTTCTGTGAGTTCTGTATGGGAAGTTTGTGTCTCTCTGCCATTCCTGCCAGGATATCTATGTTGTGTTCATCAAAACAGGCCCAGGTTTCACACTGAGTGTATAAATACATTTAAAAACATATTAACTATATGTATTACTGTGTTAGAGTGTCATTTTGTATCATTTTGGTTGGTGGTGTGCCCCAGGATTTGGTAAATGTACAAAAATGTGCCGCGGCTCAAATAAGGTTGAAAAACACTGCTGTAGAAGCAAAGAACCAGCGCCACCTAGTGTTCACCACCAGAACTTTAGCAACACTGTAGAAGCAAAGAACCAGCGCCACCTAGTGTTCACCACCAGAACTTTAGCAACACTGTAGAAGCAAAACACCAGCGCCACCTAGTGTTCACCACCAGAACTTTAGCAACACTGTAGAAGCAAAGCACCAGCGCCACCTAGTGTTCACCACCAGAACTTTAGCAACACTGTAGAAGCAAAGCACCAGCGCCACCTAGTGTTCACCACCAGAACTTTAGCAACACTGTAGAAGCCAAAGCAAAAGCACCAGCGCCACCTAGTGTTCACCACCAGAACTTTAGCAACACTGTAGAAGCAAATGCACCAGCGCCACCTAGTGTTCACCACCAGAACTTTAGCAACACTGTAGAAGCAATGCACCAGCACCACCTAGTGTTCACCACCAGAACTTTAGCAACACTGTAGAAGCAAAGCACCATCGCCACCTAGTGTTCGCCACCAGAACTTTAGCAACACTGTAGGAGCAAAGCACCACCGCCACCTAGTGTTCACCACCAGAACTTTAGCAACACTGTAGAAGCAAAACTTTACTATCGCCACCTAGTGTTCGCCACCAGAACTTTAGCAACACTGTAGGAGCAAAGCACCAGCGCCACCTAGTGTTCACCACCAGAACTTTAGCAACACTGTAGAAGCAAAGCACCATCGCCACCTAGTGTTCACCACCAGAACTTTAGCAACACTGTAGGAGCAAAGCACCAGCGCCACCTAGTGTTCACCACCAGAACTTTAGTTTTGTAAGTACTTTAGAACCATGATTGCCCAGGCCTACTAGGCAGCCCTGGAGGTCAGGGTGTTACTGACGGTGCAATACATTTTGAAGAAGAACGAATAGAGTGCAGAAGGAAGAAACATGCCAAGAGGAAGGCACCTCAAGTGAACCCTTGTCATGACCACCTTCAATCTCAAAATCTATGTCTTTCGGTGTGATAGTGTGTCAATCCAGAATAAGTCTCCACAGTCACTTGTGGAGCCACAAGCAAGACTCTACTTCTGGAAGATAATCAGACTTGGCTGTGAGTGATTGCTTATGATGAGTTCAACATTGAAAGCAAAATATTTAAGATCCTTATCTTTCTCCTCATGTCTGGCTTCACTTGATCCTTTGGACTATTATTATGAATCTTTATGATCTGTTCCCTATTTTAGGTGCTGGCCTGACCATTAACAACAGATATAACAAGGACGACTGCCAGGGGCGATCTAAGGTAATTTTATATGGTAAGCGACCATTATTTTGCCCCCCCCATGTAAAACAAATATACAATTATAATATCACAATACCATTAGTAGTATTATATTGTATCAATGTATATACAATTTATTATAGTACATACTCATACTATATTATATCATAATTATATTATACTACATTACAATATAATTATATAATAATATATTGACATTATAATATAATATAACACTCTAGGGAGTATATTATTATTAAATAAATAAATATAAATAATAAATATAAAATAATAAATAAAATTATGTATTTAAATAAAATTATCCTCTACTAAATATTTTCATTACTCCTATAAAACTCAAATAACCCAAAATAAAGTAAAATAAAATACTATATATTACTATTTGCCTTTGTGTCTGTCTCTCCTTGGTGCTCCCGGCCGGTGTGGGGGAGGTAGGGTTCACACGTGATTGGGCCTGGCGAGGAGTTCACCTCAGCATGTGGCGGCTACTTCGGTGGCGGCTGTCAGGAGGCAATACGTCGCCAATATCCCTTTGGCTCCACTCCCTCTCCCTTTGTCTCCGCCCCTGCCTGCCCAATTGGGTCACCGTATTCAGCGGCAGGGCGGAGACAAAGGGAGAGGGAAGCACTCCCTGCCTGGCCGATAGGGGAGTGCATTGCTTACAAACTTCTGTGCACAGGAGCTACTGGGCATGCGCGGAGGTTTTCGCGCATGCGCAGTTGCTCCTGCTCTCAACTTCAGTTCCGGCGCAACTGCACCTGCGCGAAAATCTCTGCGCATGCCCAGGCGCGGCGTCGGAGTGCACAAGGCCGGGGACCAAAAGCAGGCAGCCACGGCACTGCCTGAGGAACATCGGCAGGGCCAGGACGCTGTCTGGCGCCGGCGCCCGGCGGGCAGGGGAATTCACCCCTTCCCAGATGGCGCCCCATGCAGCCGCTTCCTTGGCCTACCTGTAGGACCGCCCCTGACGACTGCAAAAATAACCTTCTGGCTATTCTGTCTGTAGATCCCTAGGCGTCTCCTCATGTTGGAGGAGAACATCAGAAATGAAATAAGTTTTAATTTGCTGACTTTTTTTATTTTATAGAAAAGAACAAATTGTCAAGCCTTTTAGATTAACGCTGACACTTCCCAACTCCTCTGTGGTCTCTTATGCTGCCTTTGATCCAATATTATTTTAATGTCAGGTATAGTTTTGTTTTAAATAAAAGCTCAGTAAGCTGCTCGGGGAGTCGGTAATGGAAGAGCTGGTTAAATAAAGATGGTTAAATAAATAAAAAGTCAGCTCGGTGTTAGCTTCATTGACGTTTTCCGCTTTTTCCCCTAGCTGACAATTTGGACTCCGATTTTCCTCGTAGGCTTCTGTTGTCAGAATCAAGCATACTGATGAACTTTCTAAAAAAAAATGAACCACACACACATACCAGTCTCTCTTGTTTCCTATGCAAATGGGCCTCCAGTTGAGACAAATGGATGTTCAGTGGGCAAGCCTTACTTTAAAAAAAAAAGAATGTGTTTTTAATTGCTTTATATTTATGTTCTATTTGGGAAGTCCTCTACCAGCCCGCACCACAGGAAGAACACCATCATCCCCACGTCAGCAGAGTCAAATCTGTGCTTGAGCTTCTTTTTGCTGACGATGCTGCTTTTGTCGCCCATTCAGAAGCAGCTCTGCAGCGCCTCACATCCTCCTTTGCAGCAGCTGCAGAAGAAAAGGGAAGTCCTCTACCAGCCCACACCACAGGAAGAGCACCATCATCCCCACGTCAGCATAGGCAAATCTGTGCTTAAGTCCGTTCAGCAGTTCACCTCCCTGGGAAGCATCATCTCTTCAAAAAAAAGAGATGGTTCTGCTGGACCTCTCAGCGGCTTTCGATACCGTAGACCACGGTATCCTTCTGGGTCGCCTTGCAGATATGGGGCTTGGGGGTACTGCATTGCAGTGGATCCAATCCTTTCTGGAAGGTCGCACCCAGAAGGTGTTATTGGGTGACACCTGTTCGGCTCCGCAACCTTTGTCTTGTGGAGTCCCTCAGGGTTCAGTTCTGTCCCCGATGTTATTTAACATCTACATGAAACCGCTGGGAGAGATCATTCGGAGTTTCGGAGTAAGGTGTTATCTGTACGCAGATGACGTCCAGATCTGTCACTCCTTCCCACCTGTCACCAAGGAGGCTGTCCAGACTTTGAACCGGTGCCTGGCCGCTGTGTCGGACTGGATGAGGGCTAGCAAATTGAAACTTAATCCAGACAAGACAGAGGTCCTCCTGGTCAGTCGAAAGGCCAAACAGGGCATAGGGTTACAGCCTGTGTTGGATGGGGTCACACTCCCCCTGAAGACGCAGGTTTGCAGCTTGGGAGTGATCCTGGATTCATCGCTGAGCCTGGAGCCCCAGGTCTCAGCGGTGGCCGGGAGAGCTTTTGCACAGTTAAGACTCGTGCGCCAGTTGCGCCCGTACCTTGGGAAGTCTGATCTGGCTACGGTCGTACATGCTCTGGTCACATCCCGAATAGATTACTGCAACGCGCTCTACGTGGGGCTGCCTTTGAAGACAGTTCGGAAATTACAACTAGTCCAACGGGCGGAAGCCAGACTACTAACTGGAGCTACATACAGGGAGCATACCACCCCCCTGTTGTGTCAGCTCCACTGGCTGCAGGTCCAATTCCGGGCTCAATTCAAAGTGCTGGTGTTGACCTTTAAAGCTCTATACGGTTCTGGCCCAGCTTACTTGTCCGAACGCATCTGCCGCTACGTCCCACCTCGTACTTTAAGATCATCCGGGGAGGCCCTGCTCTTGCTCCCGCCGGATTCACAGGTGCGGCTGGTGGGGACTAGGGAGAGGGCCTTCTCGGTGGTGGCTCCCCGTCTTTGGAATGCGCCCCTAGCGACATACGATCAATTCCATCCCTCCTGACATTCAGGAAAAAGTGAAAGCCTGGATGTGGGACCAGGCGTTCGCATAGTAGCACAGGACAGCACTTTAGTAGTTTAATGGAAAGTTGGTGAATAGGGCTCAATGCTTTTATGGATGGAACACTGTTTTTAACATAGGTGAATGCATAGGATGTGTGAATATAATTATATTTTAATGTATTTTAGTGTCAAATGCTGGAGGGTTTTATATTGTGTTTTATACTGCAATTGTGATGTAGGCATCAAATTATGCCTTTTGGAAGCCGCTCTGAGTCCCCCCTCGGGGGTTGAGAAGAGTGGGGTAAAATGCCATAAATAAATAAATAAATAAATCTAAATAAATAAATAAATCTTCAGACGCCAAGATTGATCAAGAGATGGATCACAGATTAGCAAAGGCATAGAGTGCATTCGGAAGGCTTCACAAAAGAGTTTGGAGCAACAAGCACCTGAGGCAAAGCACCAAAATCAGTGTGTACAGAGCTATCGTACTGTCTATTCTCCTATATGGGTCTGAAACATGGGTCACCTATCGCCAACACCTATGACTCCTCGAACGCTTTCATCAGTGCTGTCTTCGCACAATCCTAAATATACACTGGACCGACTATGTGACTAATGTCGCTGTCCTTGAGCAAGCAGGGATCACCAGCGTTGAGGCCATGCTATTGAGAACACAGGTGCGCTGGGCAGGGCACATCTCTAGGATGGAGGACCACCGCCTCCCAAAGATACTACTTTATGGTGAACTCGCCACAGGTCAGCGCAAGAGAGGCGCCCCCAAAAAGAGATATAAGGACTCCCTGAAACAACATCTCAGGCTCGGCCAGATTGATCACCAACAATGGTCCACCCTGGCCTCACATCGGGAGGCATGAAGACGCATTATCCACAGTGCTGTGGCCTCTTTCAAGAAGACACGCCGAATGGGTCTCGAAGAGAAACGACAACGCAGAAAGAACCACAACTTGGAAACAACATCACCCAAGGAGACTTTCTGCTGTGCTTCCTGCAACTGAACTTGCCTATCTCAGATTGGCCTTTTTAGTCATCAACACGCTTGTAAAAAGCGTGGGATGAGTCCTTCCTAAGAATCTTCGTTTGTGAAGTAACGCTGAGAGAGATATTTATGTTCTATTTGGGTTAGCTCTTTAACTTTTGCATTACATATCGCACCACATATTGTTTTGGCTAGTTTGTTTTAATTAACACCCTAAGCGGCTTGTAGTCACATATTGGGGAAAAGGAGGATGGATGGATGGATTGATGGATGGATGGATGCCACGGCGTGGGCTGGGCTAGGAGGTCACAGAGAGTCGGAAGCGACTGAACAAAGAAACAGCAACAGCATAGATGGATGGAAAGACTATTAGAGAGATCCCTGAATCCCCTAAGGGAGATAAAGCAGTATCTCTATATCTCTATCTCTATACCTTTATAAAGCAGAATGTTTGTATGTATGTATGTTTGTATGTGTCCGGAGGGTGGAAGGGCGGAAGGAAATGTGGCAGCTGGATTGGCTCCCACTGTGGGGTTATTTGCATAAACAACTCCCACTGGCCAGCCAACGCGAACATTCAGAGACTATAAAGTGCCAGAGGGAGGGAAGGAAAAGGCCTGAGCCAGTCAGGCATGGTGGGAGTTTAAGTCCAAAACACTTTGCAGCCCCCAACAAGGAGACAACAAAACCAAACTTGGCACACAGAACCCCCAAGACCCACTTTACGCCTCGGTGCAGTTTGAGGGAGGATGGACCATGGATTGGCCAGCATTCCAACATCCCAAATCTCAAAGGTGCCAGACAGAGTTCTTTACAGAAACGCTTCCTTCAGCTGATTTTAAAAACTAGCCCTCAGCCTGAATTGACAGTAAGGCTCCCTCAACTTGATTCTCCTGACTAGGCCTCAGCCGGACCTGAACCAAACTGAGTGAACATTTGCTACACCGGCTCTGATTGGCCACCATTCTTGCTTCCCTATTCTCAAAGCTCTCACAGATACTACTTTACAAACAGGCTTCATTTAGCTACTTTTACCAACTAGGCCTCGCCCTCCACACACAGCAGCACTTCCTCCACTTGATTCTCCTGGCTAGGCCTCAGCCTGATTTCATAGTAACACTTACTTTTCTTATTTCTCCTGACTACACCTCTTAAAACACACAAAAAACCCCACACTTGCCACCCCCCCCCCCCAACACCCACTCTACATCCTGGTGCAGTTTGAGGGGGCACGGATGATGGGACTTCCTGTACCTTCAATAACTTCCTAAGACCACTGTGACCCTCATTCAATAACCAATACACACCCAACTGCCCACGCAGAGCCCCCATGACCTGCTGCACTTTGGAGGAGGGTACACCACGCATGATGGGACTTGCAGTGCTTTCACTACTTCCATAATACCATGTCAACGCCTTATGATGAAGGAGCAAGACCACACTTGGCAGACAGAGCCTCCATGACCCACTCTACATCCTGGTGCTGTTTGGAGGAGGGTGGGCCACAGATGATGGGACTTGCAGTACCTTCAGTAATTTCATTGTACCACTGCAACTCCCAATAATGATGGATCAAGGCCAAACTTGGCACACAGAGCCCCCATGACCCACTCTACATCCTGCTGCACTTCTCAAATGACCCGGGCACCGCCGGGTCCCCAAGCTAGTAATATATAAATATTAAAATAAATATAGCATCCCTACTTCACGGACTTTCACTTATTGTGGGTGGTCCTGGAACCTGCGATAAGTGAGGGAACACTGTACCAATCCCAATAATGATGGATCAAGGCCAAACTTGGCAGACAGATCCTCCATGACCCACTCTGAGTCCTGGTGCTGTTTGGAGGTGGGTGCATCATGGATGATGGCACCTGCAGTACCTTCAGTGATTTCATGATCCCACTGTGAGCCACTTAAATAACTGCTAAATACCAACTACTACGTTTATCAAAACACCCGGGCACCGCCGGGTGCCCAAGCTAGTATAAAATAAAATTATTATTGTGTGTGCAAGGGTGATACACCTCGCGTCAGGAACCAATAAGACAAACACAAGTGGTTGGATGAAAATTGGCCACAACTCATTTATTAAAAACAGGAACAAGGGTTGGCGGCCACGCATGGGTCCTGGATCATGGGAAGGACAGCCCACAATTTACGGAGACGCTTGTGTGCCTGGGTGCCACCGGCCCAATACCGGCCAACTGGAACTTGGCACCCCAGGGGGGCACGGGCGTTATCCCCCCTTTTGACCAAGGGCCGATAAGCCAGCCAGATCCAGGGCCCATGCCACACGCCAAACATAGAGTTGCGACATAGAACATCAATAACAGAACATGAACATAGTGCACATGCCAAACGTAGAGTTGCAACATAGAACATGATAACAGAAACATCAACATAGTGCAAACAATGAATAAACAGCAATACAAAGTGCAAACCCCAAACAAGCAATGAAAACAAGTAGGGAGGGTGGGAGGAAATTGAAGATCTGGCCCCACGTGCCGGCAGGGCAGCCCAGGCAGTCTAAAGTAGGGGCCGGCCGGCTGGGGACAGAGGGCAGGGCCAGGCCCAGATTACCCATAAGGCCACCCTAGGCCACGGCCTAGGGCGGTACCCATGGGGGGGGGGTGGCCGGCCCGGACCCCCCAAAATATTTTATTAGGGGTGATGCGAGGAGGGTCGGGGCTGACACGAGCGAGGAGGAGGCAGAGGGAAGCCACGTCAGACGCCCTAGGGGCGGGACCTCCCCCGCCTGTTCGTCGCTCACGCGGGGACACTTGTGGGCATGCGCGGCAGGGCACGAACGGCTCGGCGCCCCCCCCCCACTATGTTTCTGGGTGCTGCATCGGCCGCCCGGGAGCTTACCTTCCTTTCTCTTCCTTCGGAAAAAGAAGGGAAACCCCTGGGCGGCCACTGCAGCACCCAGGAACATGGCGGAGGGCGCCGCCCCGCTCGCGCCCTGGTGTGCATGCCCAGCGTCCTGCGCAGCGCCCGCCCCTTTTCAGCGGGGCTGGGTGACGTCAGGCACGGCAGCGAGGAGGAAGAGGTGGAGATAGAGGCCGCGGCTTCCCTTCACCTCTTCCTCCTCGCCACCGCTGCCGCGCCTGACGTCACCCAGCCCCGCCGAAAAGAGGCGGGCGCCGCGAAGGAAGAGAAAGGAAGGTAAGCTCACTTCCAGAAGTGGAACTCACTTCCAGAAGAGGTTGTGACAGCTGTCAGCCTGAACAACTTCAAGGCAGGATTAGACAGATTCATGGATACCAAGTGTATCGGTAGTTACTGAAAAGGACATTCAAGTGCCACCTCGGAGTTGGTTGAGGTAGGCAGGATTTCCCCTGGGTACTGGTTGTGGGGGTCGGGAGCAGGTCAGGTTTTGCCCTCCCTTCTGCTCGAGATCCCCGTGTACAACTGGTGGGCCACTGTGTGACACAGAATGCTGGACTAGATGGGCTGAGGTCCGATTCAGCATGGCTCTTCTTATGTTCTTATGTTCTAAGCTGCCGGGCGGCCGATGCAGCACCCAGAAACATGGTGGAGGGTGCCGAGCCGCTCGCGCCCTGCCGCGCATGCCCGCAAGCAGCCCCGCCCCCTGCAAGCGGCCCCGCCCCCCACAAGTGGCCCCGCCCCCAGGAGCGGCCTGCCAGAGTGTGGCCTAGGGCGCCACAAACTCTGAATCCAGGCCTGGGCAGGGCGAGGCCAGCCCTCCCATTGTCCGGCCAGCCCTGGTGGCGGGAGACCCTCCCGCCACCCAGGTGGCTTATGGGAGGAAGAAGCCCCCCACCCCCCCCTTTCATCCAAAAAAGATGGTGGTGAGGACATGCTCCCACCGCAACGTGCTTGGCCGGTAAGTCGGCCCAGCCATGAACCATCTTCACAAAATCTACATATTAACTAAATACATGGAATTTGCTAGGAAAGGAGAACCATTTATTTCGCACCAGGCAACAAAACACTGGGAGCAAATGTCTCCTTTCTTTTCTTCTTTTTGTATTATCATCAAGTCTTCTGCAAGGGTGTCCCTTCCGACAACAAAGGGGGAAACGATCCCTTGCTTTGCGCATCTTTGCCCCATTTCCTTTTACCTGTCGAAAAATCCTTGCAGCCAATTTTTCAGGGTCCCAGAGCAGGTGGCTGAAGGATTTGCTTGAGTGGCTAAGTTGTAAAGAGCAGAAATATGTGGAATATGTAATTTTTTTCTCCAGGCATAAGCAAAACAGAGCAAATCAATGCGCTCGTGCATTCGCACACCTCAGCGAAACAGGATCAGAGAGTCAGGACCACATCTCATAACCCTTTCGATGCCTCTTCCTCCAAGGAGTCAAAGTTGGGCTAGAGCAGTGTTTCCCAACCAGTGTGCCGTGGCACACTAATGTGCCGTGAGCGATCATCAGGTGTGCCGTGGGAAATGGGAATCTCCAATACCCTTTCTTCCCCCTCCTGCCAAACACTTTTTCTTCTCCACTCGGGCTCCCTTCTTCCCAGCCTCGCCCTGCTTGCTTTGCCTCGCTTTGCTCTGGGGTAGATCTGTGCAGTAGCGCCCGCACGGGTCACGTCTTCCTCCCTCCCCTCCCCTCCTGAACATGATCACGCTGCCCCCTCGGATCAAAGTCGCAGCAGAAGCGGCACTGTAGAAGAAAAAGTAAGTGTTCAGGGAAAGAAAGGGCGCGAAGGGGAAGGGGGAGAAAGAGGTCTCTGTCGAAGGCTGACATGGGCAAACTTGAACCTTCCAGGTGTTTTGGACTCCAACTCCCACCATTCCTAGCATCCTCAGGCCCTTTTCCTTTCCCCCCTCAGCCACTTAAGCAGGAAAGGGCCTCCGGCTGTTAGGAATGGTGGGAGTTGGAGTCCAAAGCACCCAGAGGGCCGAAGTTTGCCCATGCCTGTTTTAGGGACCTTAAAGTGGTGAGCCTCCTTCCAACATTGTGACTCTGGATAGAAAACAAACAACAACATAACATAACATTGTTTGGGTCCACAGTGCTCTCTGGGTGTAGGTGAACTACAACTTCCAAACTCAAGGTCAATTCCCAAGCAAACCCTTTCAGTACTTTCTGTTGGTAATGAGAGTTCAATAGACCAAGTTTGGTTCAATTCCATTGTTGCAAGAGTTCAGGATGCTCTTTGATTGTGTGTTAACTATAAATCCCAAAATTATCACTCCCGAATGTCAAGGTCTATTTTCCTCAAACTCCATCTGTGTTCACATTTGGACATATGGAGTATTCATGCCAAGTTTGGTCCTGGTCCAACATTGTTTCAGTCCACAGTGTTCTCTGGATATAGGTGAACTACAACTCAACAACCCAAGGTCAATGCTCACCAAACTCTTATAGCATTTTCTCTTGGTTATGGGAGTTCTGCGTGGGAAGTTTGTGTCTTTCTGCCATTCCTGCCAGGATATCTATGTTGAGTTCATCGAAACAGGCCCAGGTTTCACACTGAGTGTATAAATACATTTAGAACATATTAACGACATGTATTACTGTGTTAGAGTGTCATTTTGCGTCATTTTGATTGGTGGGGTGGCCCAGGATTTTGTAAATGGAAAAACTGTGTGCCGCGGCTCAGAAAAGGTTGAAAAGCACTAGGCTAGAAGATGCAGTGGCGCCATACCATCTCATTTGTTGTTGTTGTTGTTGTTGTTGTTGTTCATAGAATCATAGAATCATAGAGTTGTGGGCGATCCAGTCCAACCCCCTGCCAAAAATCACATTCAAAGCACCCCCAACAGATGGCCATCCAGCCTATTTAAAAGCCTCCAAAGAAGGAGCCTCTACCACACCAGGACAGACAGAGAGTTCCACTGTTGAACAGTTCTCACCGTCAGGAAGTTCTTCCTAATGTTCACATGTAATGCAGATTTGACAAATGTGAATTTAATATGATGTGTGGGAATGAATGGAAAAATGGAAGGATTTTTGGCTGGAATTAATAATTTTGGAAGCAGCAGTCAGGCCCAGATTAACCCCTTTTGGCGCCCTAGGACACACTTTGGAATTACGTCCCCAAACCAACCTCTACCACCACCACCCCCCGCCTCCTCCTCTTTGCGGCGCCGTGCACCCTCCTTCCTTGAGTCAAGGCGGAGGGAAGCCCCACCCCGGCACCGGGGACGGGGCTTCCCTTCCTTCTGCCTCCTCTTCGCGGCGCGCCCTCCTTTCTTGAGTCAAGGAAGGAGGGCCGAGGGAGCGAGGAGGAGGAGGAAGGAAGGGAAGCCCCACCCCCGGTGCCGTCAATGTATTTATACACTCAGTGTGAAACCTGGGCCTGTTTCGATGAACACAACATAGATATCCTGGCAGGAATGGCAGAAAGACACACAGGAAGGTCTTGCTCAACACCTAGGAGTTATAGTTCACCCGAAATCAAAGAGCATTCTGAACTCCACCTAGGATGGAATGGAATCAAACTTCCCACACAGAACTCCCATAACCAAGAGAAAATACTATAAGAGTTTGGTGGGCATTGACCTTGAGTTCACCTATATCCAGAGAGCACTCTGGAAGCAAACAAAGTTGGATCAGGACCTCAATATTTATTTATTTATTTATTTATTTATTGTTCACTCTTGCATTCCGCTCCTCCCAGCAGGCTCGGGGCGGATCACTGTAAGATACATGGGCGGCATGTCTTTACATGGCGACATACGGCCCTACAATTAAAAACACATAACATAAAACCACATTTAAAACAGGTTACATCGACCAATACGGGTGAGAGGACATAAGCATAGTTCTTGGTCCGGTATGCCTAATTGAAGGCTAAGCCGAAGAGGGCCGTCTTGCACGCCCGGAACGGGCCAATTCAGAGATGGCCCGAACATTGTCCGGGAGGGCGTTCCAGAGCACCGGCGCCGCCACAGAAAAAGACCTTTGTCTGGTCGTCGATAGGTGGCAGGAGCGGACTGATGGAATTAATAACAGGTTCTGTTCACCTGAACGCAGTGATCTCGGGGGCAAGTACGGGGTAAGGCGGTCCTTCAGGTACGCAGGCCCTAGGCCGTGCAAGGCCTTAAAGGTCAAAACCAGCACCTTGAAGGCAATTCGGTACTCCACAGGAAGCCAGTGCAGTTGCTGGAGGATAGGTGTAATGTGCTCCCTCACCGGCACTCCTGCCAGCAAGCGAGCAGCGGCATTCTGCACTAGCTTGAGTTTCCGGATTGTCGACAGGGGAAGGCCAACGTAGAGGGCATTACAGTAGTCTAATCTCGAGATGACCGTCGCTTGGATTACCGTGGCCAGGTCGTTCCTGGACAGGTAGGGCGCCAGTCGCCTAGCCTGTCGGAGGTGATAGAATGACGTCCTGCTGACCATGGAGACCTGGGCCTCCATGGTCAGCGAGGAGTCCAACACAACTCCCAAGCTCTTTACCAACGGCGATGGGTTAAGCCGTTCGCCGTCCAGGGTAGGCAACCGGCACCCACCCAGCCCAGGTCAACCAGGCCACAGGATCTCCGTCTTCGATGGATTCACCTTCAGCCGGCTGGCACGCAGCCAACCAGTCACGGCTTCGAGGCACAGATCTAATATGGCCAAATGTGAACACAGATGGAGTTTGGGAAATTAGATCTTGACATTTGGGAGTTACAGTTTCTGGGATTTATAGTTAACACACAATCAAAGAACATCCTGAACTCTTGCAACAAGGGAATTCAACCAAACTTGGCCTATTGAACTCTCATTACCAACAGAAAGTACTGAAAGGGTTTGCTTGGGAATTGACCCTTTCCTGCTTAGTCCCAGGGGCGGGGCTTCCCTCCACCTCCTCCTCTTTGCGGCACCGCGCGCCCGCCTTTCTTGAGTCAAAGAAGGAGGGCCGAGGGCGTGAGGAGGAGGAGGAAGGAAGGGAAGCCCTGCCCCCGGGGCCGGCATCGGCCATGGGGGTGGGGTTTCCCTCCACCTCCTCCTCTTTGCGGCGCGTCTTGCACCCTCCGTCCCTGACCAGGGGGTGGGGGGCGATGGCAAAGGGGGGCGCCATTCCCTCCTCCCCTACCGCCTCGCAGCTCTCTCCCCCTGCCCTCCCGAGAGAGAGAGAGAGAGAGAGAGAGAGAGAGAGAGAGAGTTGCAATTTAGTTTCAACATTTTTTGGGGGGCCGTGTGAATTGCGCCCCCCTTGGCTTGTGCCCCTAGGCCATGACCTAGGGGGCAACCTAACACAATAGGAAGAAGAGTACCCAGAGATAATACCCCAAGTGCTCAGTGCAATGCAAGACCAATACAGGTCATAAGCAAAAATATATCATTTAATAATATGACCAAATGGGAAAATAGTGAGGCAATGGGCCTCCAAAGCAGTACCAACCAGTGAAATATCTCTATATAGAGTGAACAAAGCACAAACCACGGATACACTGAATGCAATAAGAGAAATGTTACAAGCGATATAAACATAAATGGAAATGCAAACACATAAACAATAGGGCTCCTCAAATGAGGATGTACCCTAGGCGGGAGGTGAGGAGCAGCCCCCTTGGAATGCCAAAGTGTAGGGTTGAAGCCCCAGAGAATCCAAAACGCCGGTCTGGAGGTGGAAAGAGCAACAAATGCTCAGGCCCGCCTGGAGACGCGGGACGCCGCTATGCGGATGCCCCGGCGAGGCTGCAGCAAATCCCCTCACCCAAATGGGTAGGAGGAGAAAGGAGGGAGACCCGAATTCGGGGTGTCCCTACGGTGGAGGCCAATGCCTCTGGAAGTAAATCGAACCGAAGCCCCCCAGATGATAGAGGCTCCTGGCAGCACAGTCGGAGAGCCAAACCAGGAAGCAGCCTGTGTGCAAAGCGCAGGCGCGGCGTTCCCCAGCGGTGTGATGCCGGATGGGGGAAGGACGGGGTCGTCAACGAAGATGTCGGAAAAGGCAAATGCACAGGGTAGTAGGGAGAAATCCAAGGAAGGGGGCAATCCAACGCCGAGATGAGATTCAGTGAAGTGGAGGCTTGTTCAAACCCAAATGGGAAACATCATCATGAACATCCTTATGGATAATCGAAAATTCAGGGGGAAGGCCCCATGAAGTGGAGGTTCTAGCCGCGGATGGCACTCAAGTGATTGGCCAAGTCCGTTTCGCCTGTAGCGTCGGCTTGTTCACAGCGGCGAACCACAGGGAGCGATATCCACAAAATTATAGTACACTAGCTGAACCCGGCACGCGTTGCTGTGCCCTATGTAGGTGATGTGAGAATGTCAGGGTATGTATGGGTTTGTAGTGTTTTGACTATGTTTGTTGTGTGTGTGTATGTGTGTTTATAGTTGAAGGTGTGTTTGCTGTGTTGGTGGTTTGTGTGCATGTGTGTGTTTTGGTTTTGGGGTTTTTTTTCTTTCTGTGTGTGTATATATATGTGTGTGGTTGTATTGTTTTTGGTTTTTTGTGTGTGTGTAGTTATCTGTGTGTGTTTTGTGTTTGTTTATGTGTTTTTTGTTTGTTTGTTTGTATATGTATATTTTTGTTTGTGTATATATGGAGAGGTGGGGATGTGTGTTTTTTTGTGTATGTATTAGTGTGGATGTGTTTATTTAGTTATGTGGAGATATTTGTGTTTGTATGTGGTTGTGTTTTTATATGTGTTTTTATGTGGGTTTTTAAAATGTTGTTTTGTTGTGATGTGTGTGTGTGTGTGTATGTGTAGAGGAGGAGGCCGAAGAGGATTGCGATGGGGATCCGCTCGTTTTCCTTACCCCGCGGCCCTCTCCTTGGGCTCGTTTCCGCTGTTCGAAGAGGAGGGCGCTGGGTGATGCGGCTCCCCCTCGGCCTCGTTCCCGGGCAGCGGAATGGAGGCTGCGGAGGGGTTGGAGGAAGCGGCCATGGCGGAGAGGGCGGGGACTACGGGACTCCCACAATGCTGTGCGCGGGCATTGTGGGCTACTTCCTGTGTGTTTTCCGGCCGGCAGCGGGAAAGGCGTCCCCGCGTCCCGCCTCCATGCGGTGCCTGGAAGGTAAGTCAACTACATCTCCCAGAAAGCTTTGCGCCGGCCCGTTTCCCAGCAACCGGCGCGGAGACTTCTGGCCCTCTCCTCGGGGCTAAGGATGCGGCGGAGAAGGCGGGCAAGGCGGCAGCCGGGTGTCCCGTGTTCAGGAGCGGGGCATTGCGGCGGTGGCAAGGGGGCGGGTTCTGGATTGTGTTGGGTTTTGTGACGTGTTGTTGGCGGCCATTTTGTGTTTATGGGGTTGTGCGCATGCGTAGCAATTTTTTTGTGGGAATGTTTGGGGGGGTTATGTTGGTTTTGGGGGTGTTTTTGTGGGTGGGTGATGTACCTCGTGGTGGGGATGAGTGGCCCTGGGTTTTGTTGTGGGTGTGGGGAATGTAGTTTTGGCGTGCATTTGCCTCGTTGCACGACCATTTCCCTTTTATATATATAGATAAACAATTATACCAGCGTCATCGCAGATGAGGGAAAGTATAGACCCAAAGCGATTATGTTTATATCGCTTGTAACATTTCTCTTATTGCATTCAGTGTATCCGTGGTTTGTGCTTTGTTCACTCTATATAGAGACATTTCACTGGTTGGTACTGCTTTGGAGGCCTATTGCCTCACTATTTTCCCATTTGGTCATATTATTAAATGATATATTTTTGCTTATGACCTGTATTGGTCTTGCATTGCACTGAGCACTTGGGGCATTATCTCTGGGTACTCTTCTTCCTATTGTGTTAGGTTGCATTCTAGGCACCATAGCCTCATTATTTTGGTGTGTTTTGTGCATGACCTAGGGTGGCCTTATGGGTAATCCAGGCCTGGCCCCAGTATAATATTAAGGCCTGCAATGACTAACTCCCTGCTTGCTGGACTGTAATTAAAAGTTGCTAATGAGAATTGATAAGAACTGTGACAGTGGTTCTTTCAAGTCAAGGAAAGGTTTGCAACGTCCCTTAAGTTAAGAAGGAAGTCAACACAAGGCTTGTGTTTGTCAACACCAATCCAGAAGAGTCAACATCTGGCCAGGAAACCCGGGGCGGCTTACAAGGGGGCAAGCCCACTTTACAGATGAAACAACATTAAAACAATCAAATGAAAAGATAAATAAATCAGAACAACATCTTAAAACAATAGACTGGGATAACGATCAAACCGGGATCAGGCTCAAATTAGTGCAGTCCTTCTGGATTGGGGCCAGTGGAGAGTGCAGATTAAAGGAAGTGAGGTTACAGATGCCTTAAAATGTCGAGTAACAAGTTGGTAGGCAAATTAAAGTGCATAGTCAAGGTTGGAAGGGAATAGTTCCCTGGTGAAACTGCTCAATCAAAGGCATGACGGAACATCCACCTTTTCAATCTATATATATAAAATCCTTCATGTGGTGGTTCCAGTCTTATAGACAAAGAAACCACACAAGGCAGACACACAAAAACAGCCCACATACCCAGAAAACCCTACGAGGTATGTTTACCAATACCACCACCCCCCGCCCAAAAAAGAGCCAACAGCCACAAATCCAAAAAACATTATGGACGACAACTCCCATGATCCCCCACACCACCTCCCTCTGGCAGTTTACAGCGTCGGAATGTTAGTGGAGCTGACCAATTAGAGGCATTATGCGAATCCTCCCTCAGTTAGAATGTAGGCTGGGAGCCCCCCACCCCACCCCCTTGGCAGTTTAGAGAGTCGGAATGTTGGTGGTGGTAATGAAAGGTAGGGAAAGGAATGGAGGGAGTGAGACAAGGGGAGCAAGGACTGATACAGAAAGGGGAGGAATGGCAGGAAGGAGGGAAAGGAAAGAAGGAAGGGAGGGAAGGAAGGAAGGAAAGAAGGGAGAAGAAAGGAAGGAAAAAGGAAGGATAGCAGGAAGGAGGGGAGGGAAAAGGAAGGAAAGGGCAGAAGGATGGAGTGAAGGAAGGAAGGAAAGGGGAGAAGAAAGGAACACAGAAACACATACACACACATATATACATGCACAGAAATATACAAATATACACATACACACATACATAAACACACCTGTACTTACACACATCAACACATATACACGCACATACATATACAAACACACATATACACAAGTACACACATATACAAACATACACATATACATAACTACACACACAGTCCCCAATTTAAAAAAAATCCCACAGCAATGCGTGGCCGGGTCAGCTAGTTCTCTACTAAAAATGGCTAGGATTGGGGCCCATCTGATCTCCCCAGGGAGGGATTTCCAGAGCAGGGGGGCCACCACCGAGAAGGCCCTCTCCCTCGTCCCTACCAACCATGCTTGAGACGGTGGCGGAAGTGTGAGGAGTGCCTCCCCCGATGAACATTAGGAAGAACTTCCTGACTATGAGATGTGTTCAACAGTGGAACTCTCTGCCCGGGAGTGTTGGAGGCTCCTACTTAGGAGCCTTTGAAGCAGAGGCTGGATGGCCATCTGTCAGGGGTGCTTTGAACACAGTTTTCCTGCTTCTTGGCAGGGGGTTGGACTGGATGGCCCATGAGGTCTCTTCCAACTCTATGACTCTATGATTCCCTCCATCTTGCCTCCAGTGTCATCAGTTGGGAGCCCTCCCCCCCTCCAGCACCAACCACTGCTCTGAGATCAGAGTGAAGAGAGGGGCAAGGAAGGCAGTTCCATCTCGCCTCCTGCACTGTGTTTATAATATAATATAATATAATATAATATAATATAATATAATATAATATAATATAATATAATATAGTATAGTATAGTATAGTATAGTATAGTATAGTATAGTATAGTATAGTATAGTATAGTATACTATAATTAATATAATAGCACCGGGAATGTGGCACAGCTGGCTGCATAAGATCTCTACTGACCAGAAGGTCATGAGTTCGAGGCCTGCCCGGGTCGAGGTGGCCTCTTGACCTATTGTGTAGCCTGTTGTCGACCTTGCAACCCGAAAGACAGTTGCATTTGTCAAGTAGGAAATTAAATTACCACTTAGTGGGGAGGCTAAATTTAATTGATTTGCGAGGCCATAAAAAGATCTCCAGGAAACACGCTGAGGAATGAAGGAGTGTGACAGCTCCCCCTGGTGGCCAGATATTAAATTGCCTTTATCTGTCTTGTGTGTTTGTGTGTCTAAATGTAATGTGCACATTGTAATCCGCCCTGAGTCCCCTGCGAGGTGAGAAGGGCGGAATAGAAATGAAGTAAATAAGTAATTAAATACATAAATAAATTGAGGCAAGTGTGAATGTTGTCATTGCCACAGCTCCCCCTGGTGGCCAGATGTTAAATTGCCTCTGTCTGTCTTGTGTGTTTGTGTGTCTAAATGTAATGTGTACATTGTAATATGCCCTGAGTCTCCTGCGGGGTGAGAAGGGCGGAATAGAAATAAAGTAAGTAAGTAAATAAATAAATAAATTGAGGCAAGTAAGAATGTTGTCATTGCCACAGCTCCCCCTGGTGGCCAGATATTAAATTGCCTCTGTCTGTCTTGTGTGTTTGTGTGTCTAAATGTAATGTGTACATTGTAATCCGCCCTGAGTTTCCTCTAAATGGAATAGAAATAAAGTAAGTAAATAAATAAATAAATAAATTGAGGCAAGTGAATGTTGTCATTGCCACAGCTCCCCCTGGTGGCCAGATGTTAAATTGCCTCTGTCTGTCTTGTGTATTTGTGTGTCTAAATGTAATGTGTACATTGTAATCCGCCCTGAGTCCCCTGCGGGGTGAGAAGGGCGGAATAGAAATGAAGTAAGTAAGTAAGTAAGTAAATAAATAAATAAATAGAGGCAAGTGTGAATGTTGTCATTGCCACAGCTCCCCCTGGTGGCCAGATGTTAAATTGCCTCTGTCTGTCTTGTGTGTTTGTGTGTCTAAATGTAATGTGTACATTGTAATCCGCCCTGAGTCTCCTGCATGGTGAGAAGGGTGGAATAGAAATAAAGTAAGTAAGTAAATAAATAAATAAATAAATTGAGGCAAGTGTGAATGTTGTCATTGCCACAGCTCCCCCTGGTGGCCAGATGTTAAATTGCCTCTGTCTGTCTTGTGTTTTTGTGTGTCTAAATGTAAATGTGTACATTGTAATCCGCCCTGAGTCCCCTGCGGGGTGAGAAGGGCGGAATAGAAATAAAGTAAATAAATAATAAATAATAAAATATAATATATTGTATATACATATAATATTGCTAATATTGTAATGTAATACAGTATATTACTACTACTAATATATTATTATTGTATATTGTATATTATATGTAATATTACTAATAATATTACAGTATAATGTTATTGTACAATGTAATATATAATATTAATATTGTACTATGACAATAATATAATATTTACACTTTACTTGTAAGCCACTCTGAGTCCCCTTCGGGTTGAGTAGGGCAGCATATAAATGTCGAAAATAAATAAATAAAATTGTAGCTTTTCCTCTTTCCTTTCTCTTCCTTTCTTCCCTACCTCCTTTTTCTTTCTTCCCTCCATCAGAAAAACCTATACCAAATCTCACAAACAGATTACCATCGATGGAGTTTGTTATGCAATTCTTCAGTGTTGGCTACAGGTGGAAAGGGTTCTGTTGGGAGGCCTCCCCTCCCTCTCGTAACACCCCCTTGAATTATTGATCTTTGCCCAACGTGGAATTTGTCTTCATTATACGTGCGCTTCAGTCAACCTGGGCATTGGTGTACATTTCTGGCTGCAAATTGATTAGTCGCTCTCAAAATATGGAAGTGGCACGTTGTGCCGCGCCTTTCTCGGGGCTCCCTAGAGCCCCGGCCGTTCTCCGCTGGACACCGAAATGGAAATGAGATTTCAGTTTAAATGCATCGGAAATTAGATTAGATTTTTTCAAGTGCCAAAAGGAGAGCAAAAAAATAATAATCAGGCCTCGGGTTGGAGGTAGAGAGGACGTGTGCGGAGGGAGTCGAGATGGAACACATTCAGCGGGGAGAAGCCCAGGAAGACGGGGTGAAAACTCTGCGAAATGGGAATCGAGTTGGATCGCAGCTGGAAAAGTGGGTGCAACCCATAGCATGGAGGCAGAGGGAAAACAAGGAAGCAAGGAAGGAAAATGTGCCCACTCCTTGAAAGCCTCGGCTGCTACGGCTGAGATTTCTTGTCCGCCTCCGTAGACATTCTTTGGATGTTTGACAGGATTAAGGAGGATTAATACATTAAAGCATTATTACCACTTTCACTGGGGATTTTCAAAGTCACCGCGTTCTGATCTATTAGTCCCGCTTTTTTTTTTTAAAAAAAGTGCTTGAACATCAATAGAGTAATTGAAAAGAGTCGCAACAATCAATAACCTTGGGGGTTTGGCCATTGGATTCCAAGGCTGTCCATGGTGGCTACCTTCTTCTTCTTCGGCGATCCCTCGTTGATCGAGTAAGATCGAGCCCGGATTAAGCTCTTCAGCCGCCAGAGGCCAAGACGCCCCGCGCCGCCCCCCAGGGCACGGAAAGCCACGCCTCCAGGGCGTGGAAAGCCACACCACCAGGGCGCGGAAGGGCACGGAAAGCCACACCACCAGGGCGTGAAAAGCCACACCACCAGGGCGCAGAAAGCCACGCCCCAGGGCACACACCACCCCCAGGGTGGGAAAGCCACACCACCAGGGCCCCAGGGCGTGGAAAGCCACAGACCCAGGGCACGGAAAGCCACACCACCAGGGTGCGGAAAGCCACGCCCCCAGGGTGCGGAAAGCCACGCCCCCAGGGCACGGAAAGCCACACCACCAGGGCGCGGAAAGCCACGCCCCCAGGGCATGGAAAGCCACACCACCAGGGCGCGGAAAGCCACGCCCCCAGGGTGCGAGAAAGCCACACCACCAGGGCATGGAAAGCCACACCACCAGGGCGCGGAAAGCCACGCCCCCAGGGTGCGGAAAGCCACGCCCCCAGGGCACGGAAAGCCATGCCCCAGGGCGCGGGGCAGCCACACCACCAGGGCGCGGAAAGCCACGCCCCAGGGCACGGAAAGCCATGCCCCCAGGGCCCCACGCCCCAGGGCACGGAAAGCCACACCACCAGGGCGCGGAAAGCCACGCCCCCAGGGCACGGAAAGCCACGCCCCCAGGGCGCGGAAAGCCACACCACCAGGGCGCTGCTGCGCATGTGCAGCAGCAGCCCCGGGCGTGCGGCTTCCGTCGCCGCCTCCTCCCGTAACCGTAAGGAGGGCCCGAGGAGGTGGACGGAAGCCACGCGGCACCGGCCCCCCGGCTTCCGTCCACCTCGCGCCTTCCTTTCGGTCGCGGGAGGAGGAGGTGGACGGAAGGCGCGCGGCACCGTGGGGCTTCCGTCCCCCGCCTCCTCCACCTCCCGCGACCAAAAGGAGGGTGCGAAGAGGAGGGCGGGACTTCCCTTCCTCCTCCTCGTGCATTCCGTTTGAAGGGAAGTCCCGCCTTCCTCCTGCCCGCCTGGGCCACCCCCTTGCAAAGGAAGGAGGCGGCCAGGTGGTGGAGGACGGGAAGCCCGCTGGCGGGCATGCGGCGCATACATGCATGACCGCCGGCGGGGTGAGGCTTCCCTTCCTCCTCCTCGCCACCTCCTTCCTTTACAAGGGGGCGGCCCAGGCGGGCGATGGCGAGGGGAGGGCGCCATTCCCTCCTCCCCGCCCCCTCGCAGCGCTCTCCCCCCACCCTCTCCCAAGGTATGATGACTCTCTCGGGAGAGGGTGGGGGGAAAGTGCTGCGAGAACGTTTTCAGGGGGCCAAATCCGCTGCCCCCCAAAACCTGCCGCCCGAGGCCATGGCCTAGTCTGGCTTTATGGGTAATCCAGGCCTGAGTAAGATTGTCATCCAGGTTCGTTGTACTGGCGGTGGGTACGCAGGTGACTGTGGAGCCCGATTCTTGACCTGCATGTTCTCCTGCAAGGAGGACATCGGTTTCCAGACGAAAGGCGGCCCCAGTCGGGGTTGCCTTGGCATGCCTTCCGCTTCACACATTTCTCTCTTTTGCCCTCCATTCGTGCCTCTTCAAATGCTACTTTGCTATTAGCCGGTCTGAGTCCTTCTACAGAGGTAGAGAAGTTTGGGATATAAACGTTTTAAATAAATAATAAATAAATGTAGCACTGCTGGTCACAGCTGACCTCCAACTGGAGTGCTCAAGGGCCAGGGTTTCCCAATTCAGTGTGTCTATGCCACAGCTTTTAAGGTTGGCTTTGAGCTCATCTTTAAATCTCTTTTCCTGTCCACCAACATTCCATTTTCCGTTCTTGAGTTTGGAGTAGAACAACTGCTTTGGGAGACGGTGGTCGAGCATTCGGACAACGTGGCCGGTCCAGCGGAGCTGATGGGGAGGACAATCGCATCAATGCTGGTGGTCTTTGCTTCTTCCAGCACGCTGATATTTGTCCGCTTGTGGGAGCTAACGCTGATGGAATAGTTTCAGGAGTTGCATGTGATGTCTGTAGACAGGGCCGATTCGTCCATTAGGCGGACAACGCAGGCGCGTAGAGCGACGTCCCTCGGGAGGGGCTTCGCCACCCAGGAGGGGCGCCGCCGGGCTGGCCCTGCCGCGCCGCCCATGCCGCGCTGCCCTGCCGCCGCGCCGGCCAGGCCTCCACACGGTCCTGCGGCCTGTGCGGCACCGCCGCTCCGGCCGCGCCTCCGCATGCGCGGAGCTTTTTGCACATGCGCAGAAACTTCTACAGGCGCCTGGAGCTTCTGCGCATGCATTTTTCCGCACATGCGTACTGACAGTTTTGGAGCCAGTGTGCGCGTGCACAGTTTTGCACGCGCATGTGCACAGGGCTCTAAAGCGGGAGGCGCGCTCTGGAGCCAGTGCGCGTGCACACAGATTGGCACATGCACATAGGGCTCCAGGGTGTGACTCGCGCTCAGGAGCAACTGGGGGGGGCACAAATTTTTTCCCCGTGTACCCCCCTGGAACAGGTAGGTCTGCCCCTGTCTGTAGACAGTCCACGTTTCACAGACATACATTTCTATCTATCTAGCTCAGTGTTTTTCAACCTTTTTTGAGCTGCGGCACATTTTTTACATTTACAAAATCCTGGGGCACAGGATTAGGTGAACTACAACTCCAAAAGCCAAGGTCAATGCCCACCAAACTCTTATAGCATTTTCTCTTGGTTATGGGAGCTCTGTGTGGGAAGTTTGTGTCTTTCTGCTATTTCTGCCATGATATCTATGTTGTGTTCATCGAAAGAGGCCCAGGTTTCACACTGAGTGTATAAATACATTTAAGAACATATTAACTATATGTATCACTGTGTTAGAGTGTCATTTTGTGTCATTTTCATTGTTGGTGTGCCCCAGGATTTTGTACATGTAAAAAAGGTTGAAAAACCCTGCCCTAATCTGTCAAGACTGTTTTGAATTCTGCTCCTGTCTTCTGGAGTATTTGCTATTCTAATTTGGTGTTCTCTGCAAACTTGATGATCCTGCCTTCTAACCCTTCTTCTAAGTCAGGGGTGCCCACACTTTTTCAGCATGCGAGCTACTTCTAATAAAGCCAAGTCTGAAAGATCTACCAGGGCAGAGCAGGGGGAAGGCGGGCGGGGCTTCGCATGGCCTGGCTCCGCGCCCTCCCCCTCTGGCTTTAGCGTTTACACAGCTTCTGGAGGCAAGATGGGGGCCAAGCCAGTATGCCAAGCCAGTAGTGGCTATCTATGCCACTACTGCCTTGGCATTCCCCCCCCTCTTGCCTTTAGGAGAAGCCAAGCCAGTAGTGGCTATCTATGCCACTACTGCCTGGCAGCTGGGGAAAGGGGCGGGGGCTTTGTGGCCTGGCTCCACCCCCCTCCTCTGGCTTTAGCGTTTCCACAGCTTCTGGAGGCAAGAGGGGAATGCCAAGCCAGTAGTGGCTATCTATGCCACTACTGCCTTGGCATTACCCCTCTTGCCTCCAGAAGCTTGCGGCTTTATAAAGCTGGGGAAGGGGGCCAGGGGCTTTGCGCGACCTGGCTCCACCCCTCCCCTCTGGCTTTAGCGTTTACACAGCTTCAGGAGGCAAGAGGGGGAAAGGGGCGGGCTTTGCGCGCGATGCCACCCCCCTCCCTCTCTGGCTTTAAGTTTACAGCCAGGAGGCAAGGGGCCCAGTGGCTATCTATGCCACTACTGCCTTGGCATCCCCTGCCTCCAGAAGCTCGGAGCGCTAAGGCCAGGAAAGGGCGGGGCTTCGCGTGGCCTGGCTCCTCCCCCTCCCTCCCTGGTTTTAGCGTTTCCACAGCTTCTGGAGGCAAAAAGGGGGAATGCCAAGCCGGTAGTGGCTATCTATGTCACTACTGCCATGGCATCCCCCCCCCCCTAGCCTCCAGAAGCTGCGGAAGCGCTAAAGCCAGGGGGAAAGGGGTGGGGCTTTGTGCGGCCTGGCTCCGCCCCCTCAGAAGTGCCCCATCCAGCTGGGATCGACCTCCTTCGCTCCTGGGATCGACCAGTCGATCACGATCTACCTAATGAGCACCCCTGATCTAAGTCATTAATAAAGATCCTGAGTAGAACCCGGCCCGGGATGGCACTCCACTCATCACTTCTTTCCTGGATGAAGAGGAAGCTTGGGAGAGAATCATTCTCTGGGTCCGTCCACTTAAGCAATTACGGATCCACCTAACCGTAGTTCTGCCTAGCCCACATTGGACTAGTTTGCTTGCCAGAAGATCATGGGGGACCTTGTCGAAGGGCATAAGTCCAGGTACGCTACGTCCACGGCATTCCTTGCATCGAATGCCCCTTAGTGTTGGAAAGGACGCATGTAACATTTATGAACGAGACTCCATTTCATCCCACTTTGACATAATGGTCTCCATCTCCTTCGGCATTTCAACCAACGGAAGCAAAGCGAGGCCAACATCCCATCTGCTCCTCCCGAACATTAAGCTGATGCCTGCAAAATGGGAAACCGCTTGAACCCCAGTGGGTTTGCCCATGCGACGAGGAGAAAAGTGCATGTGCCACACATTCCAAGTGTCATTTTGCTGCTTCACGTAAAACGCCATCTGTGGATACCAGGGCCTTTTGGATGGGATGGCTCATGGTGGCGCTAGCAAATGGTCACCTGAAGTGCTGTAAAGTTCCACATTCGTATCTTCCTTATGCTGCTCTTGGAGGAGACACATGAGTCCATGCTCACAGCAAAATTGCAACGCAACCTGAAGGACTTCAGTCTGTTAATTGATTTGGAACTCGTTGGTTCAAATGGATACATTGAGGATGTTCTGTGCACATACCATTTGCACGAGTGGTATGATTTGTCAAGAGGGAACTGGCATGTTTTCACCCGTAGAGACGTCATACGCCATAAATCAGAATGGAGACTCCTGGGTATGGAATGGAATGGAATATAATATGGTACTGGTACAAGAAAGATATAAAATGGATTGGAAACTATTTGGCTTCGAACAAAATAGAAGTGTAATTCAGCTCCAATTATGTGCTAAAGATGACCATTTAATTTACTAGCGGTACCCGCCATGTCTTTCTGTGGCAAACCTTCCCTCCCTCTTTCTCTCCTTCTTTCTTTCTCTCCTTCCTTCCCTCCCTCTTTCCTTCCCTCTTTTTCTTTTCCTTCTTCTTTCTTCATTCTCTACCTGTTTCTTCCCTTCCTTCCTTTGCTCTTTGATTCCATCGTTCTTTCTCTCCTTCTTTCCTTCCTGCCCTCCCTTTCTCTTTCATTCCTTCTCTCCTTCCTTCCCGCTCTCTTTTCTTCCTTCTTTCACTTTTTTATTTCCTTCTCTCCTTCCTTCCTTTCTTCCTTCCCTATACCCTTCCTTCCCTCCTGTCCCCCTCTTTCTCTCCCTTCTTCTCTCCTTCCTTCCTTCCCTCCTTTTCCCCTCTTTCTCTCCCTTCTTCTCTCCTTCCTTCCCTCCCTCCCTCTCTTTCTCTCCCTTCTTCTCTCCTTCCTTTCTTCCCTCCTTCCCTCCCTTCTTTCCTCCTCTTTCTCTCCCTTCTTCTCTCCTTCCTTCATTCCCTCCCTCCTTTCCCCCTCTTTCTCTCCCTTCTTCTCTCCTTCCTTCCCTCCCTCCCTCCCTCCTTTCCCTTTCTTTCTCTCCCTCCTTCTCTCCTTCCTTCCTTCCTTCCTTCCCTCCTTTCCCCCTCTTTCTCTCCCTTCTCTCCTTCCTTCCCTCCCTCCCTCCTTTCCCTCTCTTTCTCTCCCTTCTTCTCTCCTTCCTTCCCTCCCTCCCTCCTTTCCCTCTCTTTCTCTCCCTTCTTCTCTCCTTCCTTTCTTGCCTCCTTCCCTCCCTTCTTTCCTCCTCTTTCTCTCCCTCCTTCTCTCCTTCCTTCCTTCCCTCTCTTTCTCTCCTTCCTTCCTTCCTCCCTTCTGTGTATATGTCTTTTGTGAGAGTATATATGCATATATGTGTGTATATATTTATGTACGTTTGTATATGTGTGTGTGTGTGTATGTGGTTTTGCACATGCGTTGTATGTATTTTTGGCTTTTGGCTTTTAAAGTCTTTTTTGTTGTGTTTTTCAATGTTTTGTGAGTGATGGTCATTCATTGGCCCGAGAGGTGTATTGTGTCCAAATTTCCTTCCTTCCCTCCTTTTCCCCTCTTTCTCTCCCTTCTTCTCTCCTTCCTTCCCTCCCTCCCTCCCTTCTTTTCCCTCTCTTTCTCTCCCTTCTTCTCTCCTTCCTTTGTTCCCTCCTTCCCTCCCTTCTTTCCTCCTCTTTCTCTCCCTTCTTCTCTCCTTCCTTCATTCCCTCCCTCCTTTCCCCCTCTTTCTCTCCCTTCTTCTCTCCTTCCTTCCCTCCCTCCTTTCCCCCTCTTTCTCTCCCTCCTTCTCTCCTTCCTTCCTTCCTTCCCTCCTTTCCCCCTCTTTCTCTCCCTTCTTCTCTCCTTCCTTCCCTCCCTCCCTCCTTTCCCTCTCTTTCTCTCCCTTCTTCTCTCCTTCCTTTCTTGCCTCCTTCCCTCCCTTCTTTCCTCCTCTTTCTCTCCCTCCTTCTCTCCTTCCTTCCTTCCTTCCCCCTCTTTCTCTCCCTCCTTCTCTTCTTTCCTTCCTTCTTTCCTTCCTTCCTTCCCTCCCTCCTTTCCCTCTCTTTCTCTCCTTCCTTCCTTCCTCCCTTCTGTGTATGTCTTTTGTGAGAGTATATATGCATATATGTGTGTATATATTTGTGTACGTTTGTATATGTGTGTATATGTGGTTTTGCACATGCGTTGTATGTATTTTTGGCTTTTGGCTTTTAAAGTCTTTTTTGTTGTGTTTTTCAATGTTTTGTGAGTGATGATCATTCATTGGCCTGAGAGGTGTATTGTGTCCAAATTTGGTGTCAATTCGTCCAGTGGTTTTTGAGTTATGTGAATCCCACAAATGAAGATTATTATTAGTATAGATTGGATTTTTTTTGGTTGTGTCAGGAGCGACTTGAGAAACTGCAAGTCACTTCTAGTGTGAGAGAAGGTAAAGGTTTAGGTTTCCCCCTGACATTAAGTCCAGTCGTGTCTGACACTGGGGGTTGGTGCTTGTGGTGAAGTTATATTTCTTTATTACAGGTTTTAAATATGGTTGATTTATATATGTGTATGTATGCTGAAAGGGTAAAAACTTAGCAAACCCTAAAGGATTAACAGAGATATTAGTGTGCCGAACCTCCAAGGGGTTTCCGTTACCATGGAAACAGGAGGCGGAGCCTGCAACTGGCCTTAGAGGCTTCTAATTCAAACTTTGTCAGTTGGGAGGAACGTCGAAGGAGAGAGGGTGTGTGGAGAGTTTTGAGAGTCCGTTTTAGCCAGCTTTCAGCGGTATTAAAGGGGACTCTGACTCTACTCTGTTAAAGAGTAGAAGGAAAGCTGTGTTTGAACTGCTGGGAGAGCAGTTGAGTTTAAAAGGACCAGCAGTTAGAGTAAAGACTGCTGAGTTATTGGTTCTAGGAGTACAGCTATATAGTATTAAGTTGTTTCTCCATAGTTAGTGTATTGTAACCTTAAGATACGTGCCTCTGAGAAGATATTGTAACCACCTAAGCTTTGAACTCTGAAACCTCTACACTTAGAACACTGTTTGAATAAACTTTACAGTTCTTTAAGAAAGATATCTCCTCTCGTAATTCCTTCACACACAAGCCTCTAAAACCAATTCTTCCCAGTGGGTAGCCAAGTATAGTGAATGGTGGCAGCAAAGGCTAATAAATAGTGTCAGTGGAAGTTTGGGTCCTTGTTCTGACACAGTTCTCAACAGATAGTGTGAGGAAAAAGTGGTTCACAAGTGGACGCACACTGTAAGCTGCGTCTTCACAAAGTGGCGGCAGAGGTGGGATTTTAAAAGAGGGTCCACCCTGTCCTGTTAGTCAAACGGTCAACAGATCTTTACAGTGCTGATCTCCATTTCTAAGCCAAAGAGCCAGTGTTGTCCATAGACATGCACCACAGACTGCATGCAGTGCCATTGCCTTCCCACCAGAGTGGTATCTATTGATCTACTCATATTTTCATGTTTTCAAACTGCTAGATTGGAAGAAGCTGGGGCTAACAGCAGGAGCTCACCCCACTCTCCAGTCATCAAGGTCAGCAGCTCAGTGCTTTAACCCACTGCGCCACCAGGGGCTCCGGCAACAATAGTAACAACAACAACATTTATTTGCTACCTACTTCTTGTAACTTGAGGTGGGACACAACATGGTTAAAACAGACACAACACTATGAAAATACATACTACATACAAGACCAATGGCAATAAAATGCAGATTAAAATTCACAGCTTAAAATTGGTTAGAGCAGGGGTGCTCAGAATGGTGATCGGGATCACCAGGGTGATCTTCAGGCCTCATCCTGGTGATCTTCAGGCCCCTGACCAGGTTTTTTTGCTGTTGGTCCTCTTCACGCGCCCTTGCGGCGTGGAAATAGGAGCAACGACGGAGGAGAAGAAGAAGGACGCTTTGGGGTCATTTCCTTACCGCATCTCAAAGGTCGGTCTTTTTACTTTGGGGTGGGTGCTTGATTGTTCTGTGGCATGTCTCTTTGTTTATATTTAATGTGTAAAAATGGCCTTTTAGCTCCAAAGCCTCTCTGCTTGCTTTGTTCCTTGAGAAATATATGTTGGGGAATATGGAAATGTGGGAGAAATGGGGTGGTTGGATGTATTTTTGCATGCCCCTTTGTTTACCTTGCTGAGTATTAAATGGCCTTGCAGTTCAACAGCCTCTTCTTACTTTCTGGCTGATAATATGTGTGGTAATATGGCAGTGTGGGAGAAATGGGGTGGTTGGATGTATTTATACATACCCCTTTGTTTACCTTGCTGAGTATTAAATGGCCTTGCAGTTCAAAAGCCTCTCTTCTTACTTTCTGGCTGATAATATGTGTGGTAATATGGCAGTGTGGGAGAAATGGGGTGGTTGGATGTATTTTTGCATGCCCCTTTGTTTACCTTGCTGAGTATTAAATGGCCTTGCAGTTCAACAGCCTCTCTTCTTACTTTCTGGCTGATAATATGTGTGGTAATATGGCAGTGTGGGAGAAATGGGGTGGTTGGATGTATTTTTGCATGCTCCTTTGTTTACCTTGCTGAGTATTAAATGGTCTTGCAGTTCAACAGCCTCTCTTCTTACTTTCTGGCTGATAATATGTGTGGTAATATGGCAGTGTGGGAGAAATGGGGTGGTTGGATGTATTTTGCATGCCCCTTTGTTTACCTTGCTGAGTATTAAATGGCCTTGCAGTTCAACAGCCTCTTCTTACTTTCTGGCTGATAATATGTGTGGTAATATGGCAGTGTGGGAGAAATGGGGTGGTTGGATGTATTTTTGCATGCCCCTTTGTTTACCTTGCTGAGTATTAAATGGCCTTGCAGTTCAAAAGCCTCTCTTCTTACTTTCTGGCTGATAATATGTGTGGTAATATGGCAGTGTGGGAGAAATGGGGTGGTTGGATGTATTTTATGCTCTGTTTTATATTGTTGTTATTAAATTGAAATGTTGATGTTTTATAACTTCATTTTATGTAAACTGCCCTGAGCCTGCTGGAAGGAGCGGTACATAAAAATGAATAATACATATAAATAAATAAATAAGAAAATAGTTATGCGTTTTACATTTCTGGGTAGGTGATCCTTGGGACTTGGTTTTTTAATCAGTAGCTCCCAGGCTGAAAAAGTGTGAGCACCCCTGGACTAGACAGACCTGCTGGAAGAGATAGGTCTTCATATGTGTCTTGAATCAAGGATCATGCTGTGGATGGTTTCTTGCATGCTTGAATATGTTTAAGTTCGGCAGGGAGGCGTATTTTTGTCCTCTGCTGCATCTAAACCAGGACAAACTACAGATTAGCCGCCGAACCCTTTCCCACAGCCAGAGCTTTATCTGGTAATAAAAGAAATAGGTAATTAAGTGAAGGATGCCTTGATAGATACGCTGCTGAGAACCTCTTGCATGCTGTTGAATACATAATATCGGCCCCTGCAGCCAATTATGAGCTAAGTCCTACTAAACCAGGAGGATGAAACCTCAAGACAATGTTGACTTGCACAAATGGCAGCCAGAGGCGGACCCCCAAATATGTATTGTGTAAATGCGAGACCGTCTTGCAGTGTTTGAGTCTCCCCATCAGGTGGACTTCCTTTTGACCATGGAAGAGCGTGGCCGCTGGCAATTGGTGGTTGAGAACCTCCTCACTTGCCAGCAGGTGTACCCAAGCCAAACTTAGACGGTGAACCCCTTTTTCCATCTACCACCGTCAAAAGCCTTGGTGTCATTCTTAATCCGCTATTGACAATGGAGGCCCAGGTCTCCACTCTCAGCAAGTTGGCCTTTTTTCATCTTCAGTAGGCTAGGCGGCTGGCGCCTGACCTGTCCGCGGATGACCTGGCCACAGTGGGTCATGCCACGGTAACTTCAGAATTGACTATTGCAATGCCCTCTATGTTGGCCTTCCCTTGTCGGTGACCCGGAGACTTCGACTGGTGCAGAATGCGGCGGCAAGACTCCTCACAGAAACTCCTGTGAGGAACAATATAACACTTGCTCTACATCAGGGGTGGGCAATTATTTTTTCCAAGGGGCCACACGAGAGCCAAAAAATATTATGGAGGGCTGCACCTAAAGGCTGAATCTACATTATTTATTTATTTATTTACTTACTTACTTCTCAAATGCGGCTGGTGGGGGCGAGGGAGAGGGCCTTCTCGGTGGTGGCTCCCCGCCTGTGGAATGTGCTCCCTATTGATGTACGGTCCACCTCATCCCTCCTGGCATTCAGGAGAAAGGTAAAATCCTGGCTGTGGGGCCAGGCGTTTGCACACCAGCACTAGGCAGTATGTTAGATGGGATTTTAATGGAAGTGGATGAAGAGGGCCAATACTTTTATGGACTGAACATTGATTTAACTTGGAATGAATGTGTATGTTGCTAATGTAATTGTATTTTAATGTATTTTAATGTATTTTAATGTATTTTAATTGTTGAAGGGTTTTGGGGTTTTCTATTGTTACTATGTGGGCATCGAATTGTGCCGTACTGTAAGCCGCTCTGAGTCCCCCCTCGGGGGTTGAGAAGAGCGGGGTAAAATCCTGAAATTAAATTTTTTTTTTATATATTTACTTACTATATTTACTATATATTACACATCATTAATATTAACATATTAATATATCAAGAAATATTCATATATTATTAGTATTAATCTCATAATTATTATATTATAGTGTATATATAGACATTATAATATATTGAAATTATAATATAATATAACATTTATTATATTATTATATTATTATAAAATTATTATAAAATAATAATAAAAACCACTAAAATTAAATTAAATTAAATTCAAGAAGACAAGGTGCGAACAAAGATGAAGGCTGACATCCTCAAGAGAGGAAGGATCCCAAGATGGAATGGCCCAATGGGCCCAGCCCAGAGGATGGCAAAGTGGACCCAGCCGCCACCTCAGCAGAGGAGAGCAGAGCAGCAGGCGATTGGAGGCTGCAGGCCTCCGTCCGCTCTCGCCCCCAGCCGTTCCCCAGCTGATCACCTTGCCATGGAGTGCCTGCCATCCCGATTCTGTCCGGCCCGAGAAAAAGGGCGTCGGGGACAGGGCCAAGAGGAATATATTCTTGATATATTAATATGTCAATATTAATGGTATGTAATATATAGCAAATATAGTTAATTAATTAATTAATTAAATTCAAAAAGACAAGGTGCGAACCAAGATGAAGGCTGACATCCTCAAGAGAGGAAGGATCCCAAGATGGAATGGCCCAATGGGCCCAGCCCAGAGGATGGGACCCAGCTGCCGCCGCAGCAGAGGAGAGCAGAGCAGCAGGCGATCGGAGGCTGCAGATGTAGATTAGAATGTCGTTCAGCCTTTAGGTGCGGCCCTCCATAATATTTTTTGGTTTTCGTGTGGCCCCTTGGAAAAAATAATTGTCCGTCCCTGAGATAGATAGTTCCTTCAAAAAGGAATGTTCAGCACCTTAGACAGCTCCCATTGAGATTGATGCTACCAGCATCCATGGACGACAGGTACGACGTCCCTCAGACACGAAAACCTTTGGAAATGTTCCTTCTCTTATTTGCTCCCCTTCTCCAATCCTAATTTCTGAACCTGCCTGCGAAACTGGATTATGGATCAGGCGATGCTTGTGGCTTCTTTGTCACTAATCCTTGCCTCATTAGCTGTGCTGTAATCTCCTCGGGACAAGTGAATGTACTTATCACTGTGTCTTTTGCAGCATGGATGATTCCATCAGAGCTTAACCAGTGCTCACAAAATGTTGGCAAACTGTAAACAGGATCAATTTGTTCTCTTACAAAACATGGCTGCATCGGTCCCAGAGGGTGACAAGCTGAAAATTGCTCGACGGAATGTCGTTTTGGGGAAAAAAAGAAAAGAAGATGCTGTACATTTAAACCATGATACTAGCTTGTATTTGCATAATAATAATAATAATAATAATAATAATAATAATAATAATAAACTTTATTTGTACCCCGCACCCATCTCCCCAATGGGGACTCGGGGCGACTCACATGAGGCCAAGCCCAAACAACAAATTACAACAAAGCTTTTGATACGGTCGATTTCAATCTTTTGGCCCACCACCTTGCCGTTGCTGGAGTCAGGGGAACAGCCTTTAAATGGATGCTGTCCTTTCTCCACAACCGGGGACAGCGAGTGGAAAGGGGAGGTATGGTTTCCAAGAGGTCTCCATTACTTGTGGGGTTCCTCAAGGCGCCATTCTTTCCCCGTTATTATTTAACATCTACATGCGACCACTTGCTGGTCTGGCCTGAAGCTTTGGGCTGGACTGTTCTCAGTACACTGATGACACCCAGCTCGTTCTGAAAATTGGAAGGCCGACCGGACTCCGTACTCTCTTGTTTCCAACAGTGCTTTGAAGCCGTTACTGGTTGGCTGCGTGCCAGTCGATTGAGGGTGAATCCAGCAAAGACAGAGATACTGTGGCTGGGCCACCTGGTTTGTGGGGAGGATCGACTAACTAGCTTGGATGGCGAGCATTATGCCCGACATCCTCAGTTAAGAGCCTTGGGGTCGTCTTAGACCTGTTGCTGTTGATGGAAGCCCAGGTCTCCACCTTCAGCAAAACCGCCTTTTTTCATCTGCGGCAAGCTAGGCGTCTGGCCCCCTACTTAACCAGAGACGACCTGGCCAAGGTGCTCCAAGCAACGGTCATCTCGACACTGAAGTACTGTAACGCCCTTTACATTGGCCTACCCTTGTCAGTGATGCGGAAACTTAAGCTCGTCCAGAATGCCGCTGCACAACTTCTCACTGGGGCTCCAGTGAGATGTCACATAACACCCATTCTTCAGCAACTCCACTGGCTTCCAGTCGAGCACCGGATCACCTTCAAGGTGATGGTGTTAACTTTCAAGGCCTTGCATGGTCTGGGGCCTTTGTATCTGAGGGACCGCCTCCTCCCCTACCAACCCCAGAGGTCACTTCGTTCCGAACAAATGAACCTCCTTGAAGTGCCGACCTTCAAAGCAATCCGTCTCATATCGACCCGGCGCAGAGCCTTTTCTGTAGTAGCGCCGTCAATCTGGAATACCCTTCCAAGTGATGTGCGGGCCTCGCGGGACCTACTCGCTTTCCGCAAGACCTGCAAGACCCATCTTTTCCGGCTAGCCTTTGATTCCTAAGCTGGAAAACCCTCTTTTAGTCTAGTTTAATAGGTTGCTTTTATCTCTGTTGTGTTTTTATATGATTGTGAGCCACTCCGAGCCCTCGGGGAGTGGCGGCCTACAAGTCTAAATAATAAATAAATTAATATATAAATAAATAAATAAAGTAAAATCAAGAACATAGCCACTAAAGGGCATGAACTTACACCTTTGACTAACTCTTTACCTTCAATGTGTGTAATTCTAATCATCCTGTTAGGCTCTCGAGCCAGTGAGGAGATCAGAAAGAAATATATTTTGCTTCCAAGTGGCAGCATAGGTAAGTGCAAATCTCAGAAATGGGGGTGTGAAGATGGTAGATCTGAATCTACTGGTCAAAAACTAGCAGCAAGATCCTGCATAGTATAAATATCTACATATGTCAAGGCTGCAATCCCTCATCTTAATATCTATCTATCTATCTATCTATCTATCTATCTATCTATCTATCTATCTATCTATCTATCTATCTATCTCTATCATCTATCTGTTAGGGGTGGTTGATCCATCAAAAATTTGTTTCTAAACTTGCGTGGGGAGCAATTGTCATCGGTGGTTCGATATAGAAATTGTTCTGAAAAATTTCCGTAAAATTTCGTTAAGGAAACGTAATTATTAACGAAAATTCGTTATTTTTTCCTGTTAGCTTTCAGCAGGGAAGGAGGTGGGGATGTCCTCCGCACCTCCTTCCCTGCTGTGCTGAGAACTAACGCACGCCAAGGCTTGATGCGCTTTAGGTGTTAGCAGGGAAGGTGGAGTGTCCGCACCTCCTTCCCTGCTAAGAACTAAAGCGCGTCAATGCACCTCCTTCCCTGCTAAGACCTACAGCGCGTCAAGCCTTGACGCGCTTTAGTTCTTAGCAGGAAAGGAGGTGCGGAGGGCATCCCCTCGCGTCCTCCTTCCCTGCTGAGAACTAACTCAGAGATTTGGAGGAATTTCCTCCTGTTCTCTAGGCTCCCCCTCCGCTTGTGAGGGAGATCCTGGGGAACAGGAGGAAAGCTCAGCCGGGATGCTCGCAAAGCGCTCGCCTCAGCTCTCAACTGGCGAGAGGAGAAAGGAGGGTGCTGCTGCCCTCCAGTCTCCTCTTGCGAGTTGAGAACTGAGGAGAGGGGAAAACGACCTACTAACGTGCCCTTTACAAAAATGGCGATCCCGGGTTCGGTTTTGAAACTTCACTTCCGGATTGGATGTCGAGGGTCGATATAGGGTCAAAATAATTTCAAATACGAAATATTAACAGGTTTCAAAGTATTTAAATTGGAGATATCCACCCCTACTATCTATCTATTAGGCTTGTTTGATTAAAAAAAAGGTTCAAAACTCATTTCGGTGGTTCGGATCTAAAGCCAATTCCGATTTTCATAGAAGAAAAAAGTTCAAAACTTTTCAAAACTTCCGAGACTTCCGAATCCTTCGTTCATGGTTTCAAAGTGTTATTTCCTGTTTCATTGGGTGGTCTTTACTTTGAAAGTAGTTGTTTTACTTCAGAAAGGAGGGGGGAAGCAAAGGGAAGAAATCCATCCACTCTGGTTAAAATCGCTGGGAAAGGAAATAAATCCATCCACACTGGTTTAAACTGACACGGATCCATGGCATCCACACTGTGGTCTGACGTGGGAGAGAAGGACATCGGCATCCATTCTGGGTTAAGCACGGCTCTTCCGCGTCAGACCTGGGGCAAGAGCTGTCAGATTATTGCATTTTGAGTAGCAATTCATGAGTCAGCACAAGATATATTTTCGCAGTTTGAGATGACCTGCAGTGTGACATGTTTGACACCAGATGGCGCTGTCTCAAGACTGCTAAATGGAACCTTGAGGAATTTCCGTTACAAAGTGACAGTTGGTTTTTGTCAGTTGGGATTCAATATCTGTGAGGAAAGGATGTTTAGAAAGGTAGCTGTGATGGCTGTTGTTTTTCGATGTTTTGCCAGTTATTGTTAAATACAATTCAATACAAAGTTATATATTTACCTTGTGAATTGAATGAGAGTTTCATTATTCACTCGAACAGAGACTGGAGTTTTTGGGCCGATGGGGAATTAAACTTCTATATTTCTGTTGCCTATCCGCTGTGACATAAATACTCGACATCAAGGCATCCATTCTGGGTTAAGCACTGCTCTTCCGCGTCAGACCTGGGGCAAGAGCTGCATCCAAACTGGGTTAAACATGGCTCTCACCCCGGGAGTGACGCGGGAGGGAAGGAAATCTGCATCCAAACTGGGTTTAAACACTGTTTAACCTAGTTTGGATATGGATGTCCTTCTCTCCCGCATCACTCCTGGACGAGAGCTGTGTTTAACCCAGTTTGGATGCGGATTTCTTCCCTTTGCTTCCCCCCTTTTCTGGAAGAAAACAACTTCTTTCAAAGTAAAGACCACCCAATGAAACAGGAAATAACAGTTTGAAACCATTAACAAAGGATTCAGAAGTCCCAGAAGTTTTATTTATTTATGCTTCAAATGTATAGACCGCCACTCCCTGAGGGCTCGGAGCAGTTTACAGAATATGACACATAAACACAGAATAGCAAAGTCGAAAAAGGCGATTACATACAAAATAAATAATAAGAACAGATCATTACCTAATACTAACGACAAACACATAACACTGAACTACAACAATGGGACTAGAGTCCACAGTTCAGATGAGGCCCATCGATGTTTGGGGGGCCAAAGGGGAAGGCGAGGTCCAAGAGGGAAGACGTCCAAATCTTGTGGGCTGACCCGGAGTCCCAAGGAGAGTTGGTCTTCCAGGCGGAAGGGGCAAGACACAGGACGGGTGATCTAAGGAGTTCTCAACCCTAATGGATAGGGGAGTCGTTCGCCTCCTTAGTTCACCTTCTTCGGACGGTGGTATTGCCGTTCGCCTCCAACTCCCAAAGCCTACTCCCCAAACAGTTCTTGTACGGAATAGTCACTGGGGGGCCTCGCGCCATTGGGATCCACATCCAAAGGAAGCCAATGCCGTCCCCTCTGGGAAGGCTCCACTGCCCTGGCGCCAGCTTCCAGAGCTCTCCCACGGCATTCACCGGAAGTGGTGCCGGAGGTGGGACGGCGTCGTTTCCGCTTCCTCCCCACTCGGCGAACTTTTTTTTCTGTGAAAATCAGAATTGACTTTAGATCCGAACCACCATCACCCCCTACATCCGAAACGAGTTTTGAACCATTTTTCAAAATCAAACAGGCCTAGTATTTGGGGCTTGAACCCGAGGTCTTCTGCATGCAAAGACATATTGTGCTATCTACTTAGCAGAATCGAGTCCTCATGCCTTTGAAACAGGTGGTTGAGCTCATATTCCTTGTTGGCCATCCAGATGTTTTTCGTGAAGCCCACAAGCAGAGCCTAAGGCGTTGATGTTTCCCTGCGGTGTGGAGGTCCAGATGGCCTTTTCGCTTTCAAACAACTGACTTTGGCAGATCCGAACCTAGAAGTGGCCTCCGTAACGTTCACTCTTGAGCCACTGACCTGCAAGAAAGAGGTCACGGAAGACAAAGAGTGGGAGTATCTGTCTGTGCCTGTTCTTATTGTGAAGGCACATAGACTTGCTTGCATCTTTTTGTTAACCTCCCAGGGTGCTTCGAGACTTTGATATGAAAGGACGTTTACAATGGAGATGTCCTCCCTCTTTGTTTCTGCATGATTTGCGTGCCCTACTTTCTAACTTACAATGACTTATGAAGCTCAGGATTTTTTTTAGGGCGAAAGAGGAGGAAGAGGAGAGAAATCAAGAGGAAGGAAAACAAATAGCCGAAGGAGGGGGAGCGGGACGATGGAGATGGAGAAAAATCCACTGTCATCTCTCAACTGGTCAGCAGTCTTATTCTTATGTATGAAAACCTTCACCAATTTTCTTCTTGAATGATGCAATGGGAATGCAATAGGGCCGGGCTTTAGCACAGCAGGTTAACCGCCATCTGCAAGGTTGACAGTTCAAAGCTTGGGTCAGGGTGAGCTCTTGGCCTTTAGCCCAGCTTCTGTCTACCTAGCAGTTTCAAAAACAGCAATGTGAGTAGATAAATAGGTCCTGCTTAGGCGAGGAAGTCATCAGTTGGGAGCCCCTCCCCCCAGAAGAAGGTGACTGGCTGATAAAGATACAAAACATAAGAAATATGGATAGACTTACCGACCTGATATTTAAAAATAAGGGGAAACCGATAAAGGAAACTGATTGGAGGAAATTCGCTGAATATTTCAAATATCACAATTCCTGTATGGAATTTTCTAGCTGAATATTTAAAATATCACAATTTCTGTACAGAATTTTCACTAAATATTTAAAATATCACAATTAATGTACAGAATTTTCACTGAATATTGAAATATCACAATTTCTGTACATAATATTTGCTGAATATTTAAAATATCACAATTTCTGTACAGAATTTTAGCTGAATATGTCAAATATTAAAATTTCTGTACAGATTTTTTGCTGAATATTTAAAATATCACAATTTCTGTACAGAATTTTCTCTGGATATTTAAAATATTACAATTTCGGTACAGAATTTTCGCTGAATATGTCAAATATCACAATTTCTGTACAGAATTTACACCGAATATTTAAAATAGCACAATTTCTGTATAGAACTTCCTCTGAATATTTAAAACATCACAATTTCTGTACAGAACTTCCTTTGGATATTTAAAAAATCACCATTTCTGTACAGAATTTTCACCGAATATTTAAAACATCACAATTTCTGTACAGAATTTTCACTGAATATTTAAAATGTCACAATTTCTGTACAGAATTTTCTCTGAATATTTAAAAATCACAATTTCTGTACAGAACTTCCTTTGGATATTTAAAAATCACAATTTCTGTACAGAATTTTCACTGAATATTTAAAAGATCACAATTTCTGTACAGAAGTTTCACTGAATATTTAAAATATCACAATTTCTGTACAGAAGTTTCACTGAATATGTCAAATATCACAATTTCTGTACAGAATTTTCACCGAATATTTAAAATAGCACAATTTCTGTATAGAACTTCCTCTGAATATTTAAAACATCACAATTTCCTTACAGAACTTCCTTTGGATATTTAAAAATCACAATTTCTGTACAGAATTTTCACCGAATATTTAAAACATCACAATTTCTGTACAGAATTTTCACTGAATATTTAAAATATCACAATTTCTGTACAGAATTTTCTCTAAATATTTAAAAATCACAATTATTTTATTTATTTATTTATTTATTTATTATTTATTTCAGGATTTTACCCCGCTCTTCTCAACCCCCGAGGGGGGACTCAGAGCGGCTTACAGCAGGCACAATTCGATGCCACATCAACAGCGTAAAACCCCAATTTCTGTACAGAACTTCCTTTGGATATTTAAAAATCACAATTTCTGTACAGAATTTTCACTGAATATTTAAAAGATCACAATTTCTGTACAGAAGTTTCACTGAATATTTAAAATATCACAATTTCTGGACAGAATTTTCTATGCAGACAATTTTCTGTGAATGGAATGTACCGGAAAAACATCTGCTTGGAAAAAATGATTGGGAAAATATTGTTTTCATGCAAGCATATGCAAAATTTCACACAGAATATGTCTCCAACTGAAAAGATTTTTTGTCAACACTCATTTGTCACCATTCTTTAAACATTTTAAAATATTCCTACGATCCTTGTTTTTCCAAAGGACAGAGATACCTGTTTCTTGGCCTGTCAAAACAATTTTGTATTTTTAAAAAACTCAATTAAGAAACCAGTGGGGATCCAGGAATGGGAAGGCAGGACATCTTCTCTTGTCAAATGCTGCAGAGAGAGCATATCTTCATCTTTCTCGACTCCAAGGTCCCCTCCCCGCCGCTTTAAACTTTCTAGGCCTACAGCTAAAATCAATATACTGATTTGACAAAAAGCATGCGATTTTGATCTGGGGTTGGACAAAAGTAATGTGGATTTCTGTCACTCTGCCTTCTCTATCAGAAAATGTCTCTTGCTTGAGGGGAATCAAAACGATCAGCCCCAGTGAAGGTTTGATTAGTATTCTCCTTATTGTTTAAGTTAAAATGTATGAACTAAGGCTAGCCAGATAAGAAGAGGTTTAATGCAATAACTGTCCCCATTGTCAATTTCAGTAGCTGGCATTCAGTGTCTCAGCTGTCACTGCATTAGTTAGAGACTGGTAGTTGCACTTGATGGAGGAGAAAACTTTGTTTTAAGTGCCCCCCAAGTTATTCTGTTGCCTTCTGGTATAACAGAACATGCTTTTCCACTGTTAGAAAAGAAGAAAGATTCAACTAGGAATGGAGGTTGATCAGGGGTTGTTTTGTGAACCCCAATAATCAAACTTGGTGCCACCCACCTTAATGTACTAAGGATCTTAAAACTGTACAGAGCTATGTTACTCTATTGGCTGAAGACAACTTTGAAAACCCACTGGCCTCAAATATAAAGTAAAGGAGAGGAGATTCTGAGGTGATTGTTCTTTGACTGGAACTGCTATTTCTGTTCTTTAATAGAGGTACCGTTGTGATTGAGCCCACGGCTCTGCCTGTGAGTAGGGCTGGGGAGGATGCTGAGTCTACAGCGTCTGAGTGTAGTATGGAACTCGATGGGGCGGCGAGTAACCTAAACACTGGAGCAGGCAGAAAGAGGGCTGCAAGTAATTCCAGCAGGGAAAGTTTGGAAGAAGGAAAAGAGTACGGCAAATACTTATAGCTCCTACTGACTCTGAGTTCTCTGAGGGTTTTCCCAGGGATGGGGAAGGATTATTTATTTATTTATTTATTTATTTATTTATTTATTTATTTACTTTGCTTCTAGACCGCCTCTCTCAGCCCGAAGGCGACTCGATGCGGTGTACAAATAGCAGGAACTGCTCAAGACAAACAAATCAACAGTTATCAATACAATTTCAACATATACAATTTAACATTTAACGTTAAAAACACAATATCAGCATCTCATTATTAAGTCAATTTCCAGTTGCATCGTCGTCGTTCCTTAGGTCTCTATTTGATAATCATACCTCATTTGCAAATGCCCGGTCAAATAGCCAGGTCTTGACCTTCCTCCGAAATGTCAGGAGGAGGGGCTAATCTGATGTCATTTGGAAGGGCGTTCCAAAGCCGAGGAGCCACCACTGAAAAGGCTCTGTCTCTCGTCCCCACCAATCGCGCCTGCGAAGCAGGCGGGACCGAGAGCAGGGCCTCTCCAGATGATCTTAAGCATCTTGAAGGTTCATAAAAAGAGATGCGTTCGGACATGTAAGTTGGACCAGAACCGTTAAGGGCTTTAAAGGCTAAAGCCAGCACTTTGAATTGTGCCCGGTAGCAAACTGGTAGCCAGTGGAGCTGGTGCAACAGAGGTGTTGTACGCTCCCTGAGTGCCGCTCCTGTTATCAATCTGGCTGCTGTCCGTTGGACCAGTTGAAGCTTCCGAACAGTCTTCAAAGGCAGTCCCACGTTGCAGTAATCTATACGAGATATAACCAGAGTGTCGACTACCGTGGCCAAGTCAGACTTCCCAAGGTATGGGCGCAGTTGGCGCACAAGTTTTAACTGTGCAAATGCTTCCCTGGTCACCGCTGAAACCTGGGGCTCCAGGCTCAGCGATGATAGTCAGAAGACAGTGATACTGAATTGGACTGAACTCAAGTAAAGGAAATTCAGGATGTGTGTGATATGCAGCCACCAGTAGTGATACTTTTCTGGGGTTTGATAGTGATAATGAGTGGCCCTCTGAAATCTCAGGGAATGATTGGGATACGCTAAGTTTTGAAAGACGCTGGGGAACTTGGAGGGACTCACAAAGGGTTTCAGCTGCAGAAAGAGAAGCAACGGCATCGCCTAATCAGGGGGAGTTGTCCTCTTCGGGTGAGTCTGATCTTTAGGTCTATTTAATGTGGGCTTTTTGGGAGTTTCCTTGTGGCAAGCAAGGAGTTGTTCTTGGTATCCTGTGTTGTATCCTGTTTGGTATCCTGGTATCTTGCATCGTGTTCCTGATCCAGTTTACTCCTACAGCCATGTGTTCCTTGTGGTGGGGTTTGAATTCCACTGGACTTTCTCTCCTGTGGACCTTGGATTGTCTCCTCATTTCTCCATCATTCTTCTGCCCACGACTCCGGACCGGTTATCGACTACGTTTTTGGCTCAACCCTCAGAGGACATCGCAGATGACGTCTTTAGTTTGCTTCTGATCACTCCTTCAGCAATTTTTGGACTTCTCTGTGGGTTTTTGTGGGTTTTTGCCAGTTAGGCTAGTTTTTGTTAGTCTCATTCCCTTTTCTTGTACAATAAACTCTTTGTTATTCCTTTTTTACTTCTGGGTTTTGCTTTAATTGGCATCTGCATCATGACAGGTACACACAAGGCTTTTCTTGAGAACAAAACAATGTATGTTTATTATTAAGAACTGGAACAAAACTTTCTTGAACCTTAATGGTTACAATTGTTGGCAAAAGGCTTGATGGTTTCTTATAAACAATGGTTCTTAATCTTAGTTACAGTAAAGTTCTTCTTCCTTCCCACACACAGGATATTACTATCAGGGTACGCCCTCTGATTAGTATTCCCTAATACTAGCACAGATAATCTACCACAGGGCTTATCTGGCTACTTCCCCCTCACACTATCAACTCTAATAGTTGTGAGGTAAACACGCTAACTTTCCCTGTTAGCAACCTGTTACTTCAGGCTTCTGTCTAATTAACTAACTCTTCTTCTTCTAAGAGCGCACCGTTAATTCTTCTGTCACTAAGCACAGCTAATTCTCAACTACCCCTTCTCTTTGACAGTCAGACCAGAACTCTTGACAGTCAGGCTAGAACTGAGCTTGTCAGATTTCAAAACTCTAAAAAAACACACTAAGTGTGGAAAACGACAAAGATATATGTATTAAGACACAAATGTGTAGAAAACACAATATAAAATTGGAGGGATTCGACCTCAGGGAGGGATGGCACGGGTACCTATGGTACGGAAGAACAAGATCAGACCCAAACTTCAAAAAACACCCCCTGAGGGCAGCCCTCATACAGATCTGGGAAAGATACAGGGAGAGGTTCCACAACAGGACCCCCCTATGGATCTCCCCCCTGGAAGCACACCAAAAGAACACGATAGGATGGGAAAAATGGCCAAAGTATGAAGAGCTCACCACCAAAAGGAAGGGAGGAGAAGTCTAAAATCGATGGCCCAAATACAAAGCCAGTTCCGATCTCTTACGTGGTTACAGTACCTTCATATAAGGGCATGGTTCAAAAAAGACGAACAAACTGGCTTCGACGACAAGGAGGTATTTTGGAAGACCTTTCTGAGAAAAGAAAGAAAGCTTATCTCAAAGGCATACCTGAAGCTACTGGAATGGGCCACAGAGACCGAGCTGGTAAAACCCTGCATGGTCAAATGGGCACAGAATATAGGACGCCCCATCAGCCTACATGAATGGGAAAAGATCTGGAGGAACAGGCTGAAGATCACCTACGCCACAGACCTTAAAGAAAACTGGTACAAGCTGTTTTACCGGTGGTACATGACACCACAGAAGTTAGGTCTGATGTATAAAGGAGCCCAATCAAAATGCTGGAAGTGCGGTTCACAAATTGGGACCTTCTTCCACATGTGGTGGACCTGCCAAGAAGCCACAGCCTACTGGAAGGACATCCATACTGGCATCCAGAAAATCCTCCTCACCCCACTAGAAAAGAAGCCAGAGGCCTACCTGCTGGGGCTACTGACGGAAGAAGAGCTTCCGGATGAAAACTCAGAACGCCTGTTCATGTTCCTGTCCACGGCCGCAAGGATGGTCTTTGCGAAGAAATGGAAGGATCCAACCCTACCACGACTCGAGGACTGGGAGAGCAAAGTGTGGGATGTCATGAACATGGATAAGCTATCTTATTACCTCAGCGTGGCAGAAGGCAGGGCACTAAAAAAGACAGATTGGTCCCCATTCCTGGCATACATGAAGACTCGGGAAGACCCCTCCGTCAGGGCAGCCACTCACCCATAGAGGCCCCAAGTTATCTCACTCCTGCCACAGGACTAGAAACACTTAGAAAACTCCTAAAGACTCAACAGCTCCCCTCAACAGGGGTAAAAACACAGCCCCTCTACGTGTCGGACTTAACGGGCAGAACTGTAAAAGAGACCGAAACCAACGAGCCACCCCCCTCACACACATCACTGACCTTACCCACCATCCCCCCACCTGCTCACTTCTTACCACCCCGATAACCCACCCCGATCTCTCCCCCTTCACCCCTACACCCCCTCCCGCCCTCGCTCTCCAGGTTAAGCCCCCTCCCGCCCCAAACCCTACCTTCACCCCCACCCGGTTTAAAAGCCCCCCCTTCTGTTTCCTACTTTCCTATACCTGAAATTGTTCCACCCCTTTCATTGTCTACTATGAAACCTCAATAAATATATATTTTTTAAAAAAAGAAAACACAATATAAAGTTGTTATTAAAGTCTCAATTACGCAATAGCATTCTAGGTTCGTCCCACAACAGCATTAATAAGCAAGTTCATGTACATACAAAGCAATAATAGAAAATGATAGGAAAGGGTCCAAGTGGTGAATAAACTATTCCAGGTCAGAGCCAAAAATATACAAGTAGAAAAAAGCATTTAAAGGCTCTGTATAGATAGTAAATTCAAGAGTCACAACTCACAGTGCAGTACAGTATATGTTCTCTATGGAGAAGCAGAGCTGGGGCAACCGAGGGGCGTTCCTCACGCTCCTGACATCAATACGTCATCCTGTGCCGAGGGAGAGTTCTAGATTCCCGGGGGTTTGTAATAAATATTGTTTAAATCCCAAAAAGGCTAATATATTATGATCTTCAAGGTAAAGAACCTCCAGAAATGTATCCCAAGCCACTGGGACTCTTGTAATCCAACTCGAAAGTAGGTGGGGAAAGCAAGCCATGGAAGTCAATAGGTCGCTGGCAAAACAATGCCGGAAGTAAACACAGCATGCAAAGAGCTGTATGGCTGTGCGGTAAATACAAAAGTAGGAAAGGAACGCTGTAGTATCCAAATGAAGATAGGTAGGCAGCCTGCAATCAACTATAAGATCCTCAATGGAGGCTACTGTAGGAAGGTCGAGCCCAAATGGGAAAGGAAGCCCACGCTTACGGGAATACCGCCACGCCGACCCGTTTCGGACATGTCGGTCATACCTATCTTTGATGCCACTGATTATGCTACTCAGATATATATTGATACAATTGATTCAAGATTAGAAGCCACAGATGTCACTGTGAGATTTCCCGCCCTGAGGAAGGACCCAAGAGGTCCGAAATGGGTCGAGGCGGTGGTATTCCCGTAGGTGTGGGCTTCCTTTTCCATCTGGGCTCGACCTTCCTACAGCATTGTCCTGGTCCCATCTTGCGGAAAGCTTTCTTATACCCAAGTGATCATTTAAAATTGAAACCACTGAGTCATGTGAGATGCCTATGGCCTCCACAATCTCTCGCACTTTCAATCTCCGATCGGCCAACACCATATCGTGCATTTTTTCCAATTGTTTTGGGTGTAGAGACCTCAACTGGGCATCCAGAACGTTTGGCATCTTACATGCTTGTACGGCCACAACGTAATTCAGTAAACTACTTTTTTACCATTGAAATTGATGGTGCAGAGTCCTCATCGTATTTATCAAGCTTAGCCTTGGTTTGAGTGATGGCCTTTTTTCTGCAAAAAATGCTTAATGAGCACACAAAATTCACTTTTTTTTTCCATTTTCTCCTCAAATCACACTGTAGTCTGCTATCAATGGCTGTCAAACACAAACTAAATGATGCAGCTTGTTCAAATTTTGACAGGAGTCAACTGACAGATGCCTGTTGATAGGAGCAGTGTTGCCCTTTCAGTTAAGAGGCGGGAAATTCAAAAAGTCACGGACTTATTGACCCGCCCTCGTAATGTTGGACCAAAGGTCATAAACTGAACCAAATGGTTCCTGTACAGAGAATGGAGAAGGAGTCATTTTGTCCTTTCCCCAACAGCAAATGCCTTGGAGTGCCCTAGGTTTGTCACAAGCAGAATGCTTCCCCACTCCTACAAACAAACACATACGTAACAACAACAAACATGGTCAGTGGCTCCTCTTTCCTCACATGAAACCAAACCTCTCTTCTGGACCACAGTCCTTTTAAAAAAGCTGGGTTTTCTTTCCCTGCATCTGATTTTATGAGACTCTGGTGCCATCAACATTTCATAAAGCCAATTTGTTTCTGACTGTCCCCGTCAGAAGAGAACCCTCCCTTCCACATTGGTTCCTGCTGCGTTCTTTCATTTGGTGTGTTTGCAATTGCACTTTCCCCCATCTCCTTGAGCTGTTGATGTGTCAGAAAGGAGTTTATTATCACCTGCAGATGCAGTGTCTGGAACCCCAGGCAGTGATGTGTGTGTGTCTGTCTATCTATCTATCTATCTATCTATCTATCTATCTATCTATCTATCTATCTAGAGCAGTGTTTCTCAACCTTCCCAATGCCGCGACCCCTTAATACAGTTCCTCGTGTTGGGGTGACCCCCCAACCATAAAATCATTTTCGTTGCTACTTCATAACTGTAATTTTGCTACTGTTATGAATCATCATGTAAAATATCGGATGTATTTTCATTCACCGGATGACATTTGGCACAAATACCCAATACTCCCAAGTCTGAATACTGGTGGGGTTGTAGGGGGTGATTTTGTCATTTCAGAGGTGTAGTTGCTGGGATGTATAGTTTACCTACAATCAAATAGCATTCTGAAATCCACCAATGATGGAGTTGAACCAAACTTGGCACACAGAACTCCCATGACCAACAGAAAATACCGGAAGGGTTTGGTGGGCATTGACCTTGAGTTTGGGAGTTGCAGTTCACCTACATCCAGAGAGCACTGTGGACTCAAACAATGATAGATCTGGATCTAACTTGGCACAAATACTGTTATGTCCAAATGTGAACACTGGTGGAGTTTGGGGAAAATACCTTGATATTTGGGAATTGTAGTTGCTCGGATTTATAGTTCACCTACAACCAAAGAGCTTTCCGAACTCCACCAATAATGGAATTGAACCAAACTTGGCACATAGAACTCCCATGACGAACAGAAAAAACTGTATGGGTTTGGTGGGCATTGACCTTGAGTTTTGGAGCTGTAGTTCACCTACATCCAGAGAGCATTGTGGACTCAAACAGTGGTGAATCTGGACCAAACTTGGCACGAATGGTCAAGATGCCCAAAGGTGAACACTGGTGGAGTTTGGGGAAAATAGACCTTGGCATTTCGGAGTTGTAGTTGCTGGGATTTATAGTTCACCTACAATCATGGAGCATTTTGAACGCCACTGACGATAGAATTGGGCCAAACTTCCCACACAGAAACCCCATGACCAACAGAAAATAATGTGTTTTCTGATGGTCTTTGGCGACCCCTCTGACACCCGCTCGTGACCCCCATAGGGGTCCCGACCCCCATGTTGAGAAACACTGATCTAGAGAGGGGGGGGGAGAGAGGGAGAGAGAGAGAAAATAATGTGAGGGGCCGACCAAGGGCAAGGTGGATGGATGGTATCTTAGAAGTGAAGGAGCTGCGCTCTACGTGGGGTTGGTTGGCGGCGAGGCTGGCGTTCCGTGGGGGCCTGCTGGGGGTCCTGCTGCTCCCGCTCCTCTCCTGCACCAGAGGGAGGTGCGCCCCAGGGATGGGGACAAAGGGCCTTGTGGAGACCCCCCGTGACACGGATGGAGAGATGGACAAGGCCCAGTGATCAGCGAAGGAGCAGGATTCCTCCACCGGCCAGAAGACCATCTTCAGGCTGCATCCTGGACGGCTCCATCCCGGCCAACTTTGTCTACCAGGATGAAAAGTGCGTGGCTTTCTGGGACATCTCCCTGCAGGCCCCCGTCCACGTGCTGGTGATCCCCAGGAAGCCCATCCCCTGCCTCAGCCAAGCAGAAGAAGCAGACACCCAGCTCCTGGGTCACTTGCTGCTGGTGGCCAGCCAGGTGGCCAAGGCCGAGGGACTCTCCGAGGCGTATCGCATAGTGATCAACAATGGGAAGCATGGGGTCCAGTCCGTCTACCACCTCCAAATCTTGGGGGGCCGCCAGATGGGGTGTCCCCCAGGTTGAGCTCAATGGAGTGCCCCCCCCCCGAAAAGTACGTGGCGTTGCCCTTGAAGACGGTTCGGAAATTACAGTTGGTTCAAAGATCCGCAGCTGGTTACAGATAGTGGTCAACCCTCCTGTTTAAACAGCTCCACTGGCTCCCAATAAGTTTCCAGTCCCAATTCAAGGTGCAGATCATCTATTATATAAAGGGGTTCCCGTCATGGAACGACCGTCCCAAACAGAGAAACCTTACAATGCAGAAACACCAAACTTGCCAACAGAAATAGGCCTCAAGCAAGGTAGGTTTGTAGCAAAGAAACATTCCCCCCAAAACCTAAAAGGCCCCCAAAACAACGAGTTAAAAAAACTACATTTCCCAGCATCCTCCGGGCTGCCAACGCTCTCCAGCCTCTACATTCTGACAACATGATTGGCTGCAAATAAGGGCGGATTTGCATAACTCCTGTACTGGCCAGCCAACATGAACATTCCGACCCATAATAAACTGTCAGAGGAGGATATGGCAAACGGCTGAGGCACAAACACAAACACCCAATTCACTTCCCACAGAAAATTTACACCCCTACAAATCACAGACCACGCCCAAAATTGACAGTAAGGCTTCATTAACTTAATTTCCCTGACTAGGCCTCACTTAATGGAACGCTGTTTACGCTCTGAATTGACAGTAAGGCTTCATTAACTTGATTCTCCCGACTAGCCCTCAGCTCATTGGACATTGTGTATGGCCTGAATTGACAGTAAGGCTTCATTAACTTGCTGTTCCTGACTAGGCCTCAGCTCATGGGACATTGTGTATGGCCTGAATTTACAGTAACCTACCTTGGCACACAGAGCCCCTATGACCCAGGCTACATTATACTACAGTTTGGAGGAGGGTGGACCATGGATTATGGGACTTGAAGTACCTCCATGGATAATGGGATTTGTACTACTTCAAAACCCATCATTCCCCACAGACCACTGTGGCCCAAGACCAAACTTGGCACACATTGCCCCCCATGACCCACACTCCATCCGACTGCAGTTCAGAGGAGGACACACCATGGATAATGGGATTTCAAGTACCTCCATTCACTTCCAAAGTACCCCACACACACAAGCATCAACCTCTACATCAACACAGCAGACGGAAAGACAAAAAACATTGTATATCCACAAGCTCTGCAGAACGCCAGCAACACCACACACCGACAACTCCACAGGACTTCAACATCCCACCCACCAGAACAACCCACAACGACACAGCCATGACCCCACCAAGACCATAACTAACATCAATTCCAACCCTTACATACTCAGATGTTCTCGTATCTCCTAAATAGGGCACAGCAACGCGTGCCGGGTACAGCTAGTCACCTATAAAGCCCTAAAACGGTTCGTGACCTGCTTATTTTTGTGATCGCCTCCTCACTTATGAACCAGTGCATACCTTGAGATCATCTGGGGAGGCACTACTCGCTATCCCCCTACCATCACAAGTGCACCCTTAGCCATGACATCTCTCTGAAAGCTGCACCGGGAATGTGGCACAGCTGGCTAAGTGTCAGCTGCATAAGATCTCTCTGACCAGTAGGTCATGAGTTTGAGACCTGCCCGGGTCGAGGTGGGTGCTCGACCTTAAGTGTAGCCTTCTGTCGACCTTTGCATCCCAAAAGACAGTTGCATCTGCCAAGTAGGAGATAAAGGTACCACATTAAGTGGGGGGGGGGGGCAATTGTGACTGAATTATGAGACCATTAAAGAACTCCAGGAACGCTGAGGAATGTGGAAGGAACAATAACGGATGCTGGGAACGCTGAGAGATGAGGAGTGCATCAGCTCCCCCTGGTGGACACATTTGCCCTATGTTCGTCTATATGTTGTATGTGGAAACGGCAGGGATTGTCTGCTAAGTATGTGTACCTGTAATCCGCTCTGAGTACCCTTCGGGGTGAGAAGAGCAGAATATAAATAAAGTGGGTGGCCTCCTTCCTCCGGGGTTGGGGACAACGTGTGGAGGGGGCGGGAGGTCTCTGGGAGATCCTCACTTGATTGTGGGGTCCCCAGGGGCCATCCTCTCCCCTTATTATTCAACGTGTATATGCGCCCTGGCCCAGCTGGCCCGCGACTTTGGTCTGGAGTGTTATCAGTATGGGATGACACCCAGCTTTTTTGCTGAGAATGGACGGCAGGCCGGACACCGCACCGATTGTTTCCATCAGTGCCTCGGCCGTGACTGGTTGGCTGCGGGCCAGCCGGCTGAAGGTGAACCCGTCGAAGACGGAGATCTTGTGGCCCGGTCGGCCTGGGGGTGCCGGTGCCTACCCTGACGGCGAACTGCTTAATCCGTCGCCTATTGTTAAGAGCCTGGTGTTCAGTTGGACCCCTGCTGACCATGGAGACCCAGGTCTCCGCGGCCAGCAGGGCGTCATTCTTTCACCTACGACAGGCTAGGCGACTGGCACCCTACCTTTCCAGGGACGACCTGGCCACGGTGATCCAAGCGACGGTCATCTCGAGACTAGACTACTGTAACGCCTCTCTACGTTGGCCTTCCCTTGGCGACACCGGAAACTCAAGCTAGTGCAGAATGCCGCAGCTCGCTTGCTGACGGGAACGTCGGTAAGGGAGCATATTACGCCCATCCTTCAGCAGCTGCACTGGCTACCTGTCGAGTACCGAATTGCCTTCAAGGTGTTGGTGTTAACCTTTAAGGCTTTACACGGCCTAGGGCCTGCGTACCTGAGGGACCGCCTTGCCCCATATGTACCCCCGAGATCACTACGTTCAGGGGAGTCTAACCTTCTCCTGATTCCATCGGTCCGCACCTGTCACTTGTCCGCGACCAGGCAAAGGGCCTTTCCGTTGTGGCCCGGTACTCTGGAACTCTCTCCCAGACGAGGTCCGAGCTGCCACGGAGCTCATTCCGTTTCGCAGGGCCTGTAAGACTGCCCTGTTCAGACTGGCCTTCGGCTAGGCGAATAAGCCGAACGTACTCATTCTCAAACCAGCATCCTGGCTCAGGAGGACAGCGACTTGACAATATTTTTCATTTCCGGGACCAATGTTTTATGTTTGTTTTATGATGTTTTTATTGTACGACGACATGATGCTACATGTTAGCCGAGTTTTATGATGTTATCCGCCCCGAGCCTGCTGGGAGGAGCGGAATACAAGAAGGAACAAACAAATAAATAAATAAATAAATAAATTATGTACTAGCTGTACCCGGCACGCGTTGCTGTGCCCTATTTTGGAGATGCGAGGAAGTCTGAGTATGTAAGGGTTGGAGTTGTTGTTAGTTATGGTGTTGTTGGGGTCATGGCTGTGTTGTTGTGGGTTGTTTTGGTGGGTGGGATGTTGGAGTCCTGTGGAGTTGTTGGTGTGTGGTGTTGCTGGCGTTCTGCATTGCTTGTGGATATACAATGTTTTTTGTCTTTCCGTCTGCTGTGTTGATGTAGAGGTTGATGCGTGTGTGGGTGGGGTACTTTGGAAGTGAGTGGAGGTACTTGAAATCCCATTATCCATGGTGTGTCCTCCTCTAATCTGCGATCGGATGGAGTGTGGGTCATGGGGGGCATTGTTTGCCAAGTTTGGTCTTTATCGGTCTTGGTTCTGGGACACAGTGGTCTGTGGGGAATGATGGGTTTTGAAGTATTACAAATCCATGGAGGTACTTCAAGTCCCATAATCCATGGCCCACCCTCCTCCAAACTGTAGTAGAATGTAGCGTGGGTCATAGGGGCTCTGTGTGCCAAGGTAGGTTACTGTAAATTCAGGCCATACACAATGTCCAATGAGCTGAGGGCTAGTCAGGGAGAATTAATGAAGCCTTAATCAATTCAGGCCATACACAATGTCAATGAGCAGGGTTAGCGTCAAAATGAAGCAGCATTCCATTCCCAGTGAGGCCTAGTCAGGGAAAGTAAGTTAATGAAGCCTTACTGTCAAGTTTTAAGAGCGTGGTCTGGGATTTGTAATGAAGCCTGTGTCAATTTTCTGTCTGGGAAGTGATTGGGTGTTTGTGTTTGTGCCTCAGCCCTTTGCCTTATCCTCCTCTGACAGTTTATTATGGGTCGGAATGTTCATGTTGGCTGGCCAGTACAGGAGTTATGCAAATCTGCCCTTATTGGTAGCCAATCATGTTGTCAGAATGTAGAGGCTGGGAGAGTCGTTGGCAGCCCCGGAGGATGCTGGGAAATGTAGTTTTTACTCGTTGTTTTGGGGCCTTTTAGGTTTTTTTTTTTGGGGGAAGTTTCTTTGCTACAAACGTACCTTGTCTGAGGCCTATTTCTGTTGGTAAGTTTGGTGTCTCTGCGTTGTATGGTTTCTCTGTTTGGGACGGTCTTTCCATGACGACTCTTCCTTTATATATATAGATTAGTCTTATTAATCACTGGGAAGTTCTTAATGTTCAGGTGGAATCAGAACAATATTGTTTTCCCTTTTCATTAGAATTTACACAAAAATGTGTGAGAAATTCAGCACCGATGAAGTTCCAAGGATATTATTTTCTTGCTTTACCAAATGCTACTTTGTCCTCAAAGAACTTGAAAAATAATTCTTTCCCAAAGAAGAAAGCAGCCTGATTACTCTTTTAAAATAACAAAGGAGCTCCTTTTTACCTTCCCCTTTCCTTTGCCTGGGTTTAACATCCATCTATTAGAGGATATATTTATATGTGTGTGTGTATATATATAAATATATATTCTCTGCTAGATTAAAGAACTCTTCAGCATGCCATTCATTCTCCATATATAGGAGGTACTTACGCAACTGCAATCAAGTCACCTTTTAACCTCCCTTTTGATAAGCTAGCTTTCATGCTGCTGCGGCTCATATTATCTCCCAAATGAAACATGAAGAGCTTGCAAATGTAGTTAAATACAGATTTGTTGTTCAAATGTAAACAAATATTTGCCAACAAACCTCCACTCCCACTTCCCCAGTCCCCCAAGAAAGAAACCCAGACAATCATGCCGCTCTTGTTAAAGCAATGATTGTAGAACAATGGGAGCGGACTCCAGGGCAGGAGTAGAGTTTTGTCAACAGACCAAACAACACAACAGGGATCAACTCCCTTGGCTGCGAAGGCAATGGCACTAATCAAGGGAAGACTCAAATGTGAGAAATCAACCAACCAACCAACACCGATTTTAATGTATTGTCGAAGGCTTTCATGGCTGGAATCACTGGGTTGTTGTAATAATAATAATATTATTATTCTCAAAGATGCCCTAATGCCATTGCTCCTTCAAGCACAAATATGCCACCCCACTGACGCAAAGGACACAATTCACCACAGTCAATACAAAGGGGAAAGCCAACATGTTTATAGAAGTCAACAATGGCTGACTCTCTGCTTGAGATTCAACATTTTGTCCAATGGCCTTATGTATGTACAAAATTGAACTGGGTTGTTTCACCATGTCCACCTAAACCTACGAGGTTTGACTGAAAAGTAATGCCTCCACCTTCGTAACTCCTCTACAGTGAATAGTGAAACAGTGCCACTTCTGTTCTGGTGAATGGGGAGCAAGAGGCAGGAGCTTGCAGAAAAACAATGCAGCTGGAAATGTCTTGATTAAATTTGTCCTTATGTAAATTGAGGTCCCAGGTCTCTGGTCTTTCGAGCCAAAAAAAAGTATTTTGTTTCCTGTGGGAAATGGGAATTGTCCATATCGGCCTCTTCCTGTTGACAAAAGGCCAGATGCAGGTCTTTTCATGAGAGTCTCAGTTCTTTGGATGGTAAACAAATGAAGAAGCTGTAGCAATGTACCAGTTTCCGAGGCTGATAGAGGTGGCCCTTTATGAAATATAGAAATAGACTTTATTTATATTCCGCCCTTCTCACCCTGCAAGGAACTCAGGGCGGATTACAGTACACATACAAGCAGACAATTTCTGCTGTTTTTGTATTTGACATACAGGACATACAACATATAGTAGGAAGATCTTCCAGTTGAGCCACAGGTTCTTTTCCTGGTTCTTTCCAGTTGTGTCACCGGGTGCTATTGCTCCATTGCGCCACAGGGGGTGCTGTTGCTTCATCCTTGTTGTTCAAAAAAAGGGGTTTGTGCAAAGTATAAATCGCAGCAGAGAAGCAGTTCAAAAGAGTTTACAGCAAATGTGGCATATGACGACTCAAACTGGAAATAAAACATCTGAGCAAGCATGCCATGTTATTAAAGCATTTCTACTTTATTGTAGAAAAGCAAACATAAAGGCAGTAACACACATGCAACAGCATGTTTAAACAAATTAGAACAGGAGAAACATACCATGAGGCACACAAAATGGAGTCACACAGCAGAAACCCACAGCATCTCTAAACTCCTCCCTTCTTCATCGCTGTGATTGGAAGAGAGTGAGCACTCAGGCGGGGCCAAGTAACAATGTTTATACCTTAAGACTATAATATTATTCTACCGCTAGATGGCGCTCATGAGAGAGGAAATCTGCTTACTTCTATCATGCATCTCATGAGCCAGACAAATCACATTCATCTAGACCAGGGCTGTCCAGCTTCTACCAGCCCAGGGGCCTGAATTCCGGTCACTGATGACCTGGGGGGCCGAAGGGTCTGCCCCGGTTCCGTCCCCACCCCTCCCCCGGCTCCAATTTACTTACAATTCATAAGAGGCATCCATACAATCAAATATAATCTTTTACTAAGGGGAAATGCAGGGAGGGAATACATAAGGGGCATCCATACACAATTACATAATAATAACATAAAGGTTAGCCTACCTTCCCAAACGCGCAGGATCCAGGAGTAGCCGGACCACGAGCAGAGGCGACGACCGACCGAGGCAGCAGCCGAGAAGGTCCAAATCGCGTCTACGTGGGCCACAGGGATTAAGTAGCCAAGATTTCGGCAACAGGAGTATCGCGAGACTATGGAAGCCACACGGGATACTATGAAGAAAAGCTTGCCAGCCCATTAGGTCAGTGTTTCCCAACCTTTTTTGAGCCGCGGCACACTTTTTACATTTACAAAATCCTGGGGCACACCACCACATCGAGCGCGCCCACCCGGGCATCCCCCTCCGGGAAGGAGGAGTGGAAGGATAAGCGGAAGGAGCTTGCGAGGCTCCGATGCGGAGCGAGTCGTAGCCAACGAAAGGCTTCCAGCTCTTGCGGTCCTGGCAGTAGAACCAGCACACCTCCTCAGGGCCCAGCTCGCGGACCACCTCGTAGTGGGCTGGGCCTAGGGATGACGAGGAGCCCGCCAAAGAAGCCATCCTTCAGGCCCGCTTGCGAGGTAATGGCACCGCCTAGGAGGAGAAGCCACTGCTCTAGGTGCTCTCACTGCTGGCGAGGCCTTCCCCGTCGGCCTCGTCGGCCTCGCCATCCTGCTGCCCTGAAGGGAAGATGAGGGGTGGTGCAGAGGCGTTTGGCGCCGGGAGAGAAGCAGCGGAGGCAGTGGCAAGGGAGGTGGGAGCGGCAAGTACAGCCGCAGGCCCAGCTGAGGCCTAGTCGGCGCCACCTCCACCGCCTCTTTCTCATCAAAGGCAGCCTCCTTCAGGCCCTCCATTCTGCCACTGAGTGAGGAGGGGGAAGAAAGGGTATTTCCTGAAGCACACCTGATGATCACTCACGGCACAGTAGTGTGCCACGGCACAGCGGTTGGGAAACACTACGTAAGGCAATCGGTCTTCCTTATTTATTGGCGTTATAAAAGTCCTCCCCCGCAAAGCGGTCCCTAATTTCTCTACTCACAGCTAGGCTTGTTTTCGACTGCTTAGGTAAACAGAAGGCAGGGCTGGCAGCTGGCTGCCCAAGCCAACCCAGGGTCTCGAACCTGTAACGTTCGATTGATAAGATCTTTTAGCAGCTGTTGTTACTGCTGTGCTAAACCTCCGGTTGCAGGTTTTTCGGGCTGAATGGCCACTTTCTAGAAGCATTCTCTCCTGATGTTTTGCTCGCATCTATGGCAGGCATCCTCAGAGGTTGTGATGCTGGTGAAACGTCAGGAGAGAATGCTTCTAGAGCAGACCTGGGCAACCTACGGCCCGTGGGCCAGATGCAGCCTGGCAGCCAATTCTGTCTGGCCCGGGGAGAAGGGCGTCGGGGGCGGGACCAAGAGGAAGGGCTGCCGCTGCCGCCATTCCATTGCGGGCTGTGGGGCCTGCATAGGCAGACAGCCCACCGCTCTGGAGAACAATCGGAGGAGCGGCGGCTTTGGAGTGCCTGCCATCCCGAGAGGCAATCCGGGCCTGCAGCAGGAGCATTTGGCGACCTGTAGCGGCTGATCGCCCTGGCAACCCAGAAGACTTGATCGTCTTCTGGGTCGCCAGGGCGATCAGCCGCCTCAGGTCACCGACTGCTCCCGCTGCAGGCCCGGATCTCCTCCTGGCAGGCACTCCAAAGTGGGGATGGCAGGCAATTCATGGCAGGGCGATCAGCTGGGGAACAGCTGGCGGTGAGAGCGGGTGGAGGCCTGTAGCCTCCGATCATCTGCTGCTCTGCTCTGCTGTGGCTGGGTCCGCTTTGCCATCCTCTGGGCTGGGTCCATTGGGCCATTCCATCTTGGGATCCTTCTTCTCTTGAGGATCTCTGCCTCCATCTTGGTTCACACCTTATCTTCTTGAATTTCATTTCATTTTATTTTAGTGGTTTTTATTATTATTTTATAATAATTTTATAATAATATAATAATAATATAAATAATATAACGTTATATTATATTATAATTTCAATATATTAGAATGTCTCTATATATACTATAATAGAATAATTATGATATTAATACTAATAATATATGAATATTTCTTGATATATTAATATGTTAATATTAATGGTGTGTAATATATAGTAAATAAATAAATAAATAAATAAATAAATAATGTAGATTAGAATGTAGTTCCGCCTTTAGGTGCGGCCCTCCGTAATATTTTCTGTCTCTCGTGTGGCCTCTTGGAAAAAATAATTGCCCACCCCTGTGCTAGAAGCATTCTCTCCTGATGTTTTGCCCGCATCTATGGCAGGCATCCTCAGAGGTTGTGATGCTGGTGAAACGTCAGGAGAGAATGCTTCTAGAGCATGGCCATACAGCCTGAAAAACCTACAACAACCCAACACAAATAGGCGGATTTTCTTCCTATCGGCTTGCTTCGCTATTCAACTTCCACAGCTCCATAGGATGAAAATACTATGACCTGGATTATTCTGATTTCAGCATTTAATGGCAGTTTAGGTGGTCCCCATTCGCAACTGTTCTCAACATGGCTCCAAATGACCTACATCACCGGCAAAAGGATTTGCTAAGAGCAATCCCCACTCCCCAAAACATGCCTGAGGCAGAGAACAGGCATTCCCAAATGTTTAGCAAAGAGGAAATCCTGGAAAGTTCCTTATCTTCATTATTTATTATGACTCCCCTCTGCCCGCCCTTGATAATATTCTACTTGGTGGGACGTCGCAAACAAATAATGCACAAGTGTCACCAGGAGGCATCTCCGTCCTCCCCCTCCACTTCCCAGGCCAACATTTACGGCTGAGATTGTCAAAACCCAAAATATCTTATTGCATTTCATATTAATAGCAGCATGGTGTTTGGCTATTGAAAATCCATACGGCTGTAATATTTACAGCGATGACACGGTAATGTGTCATGAAGGCAACCCTGCTGTTGTGAGTTTCCAGCCAGAGGTTTTAGATACAAGAAAAGCACTCTCATAGGCTGAGAAAGGAGGGCTCCCTTGAGGAAGGAGGTAGGAAATTGAAATAGATGGTGGTGAGTTGTGAATTTATTAGGAACTAGCTGAACCCGGCCATGCGCTACTGTGGATTTTTCTCTTTCCTGTGTCCCAGTCTATATATGTGTGTTGTGTGTGTGTGTGTGTATGTATGTATGTATGTATGTATCTATCTATCTATCTATCTATCTATATATATCTGTATACCTTAATAAAACGGAATGTTTGTATGTATGTGTGCGGAGGGCGGAAGGGCGGGAGGGCGGCTGGGCGGAAATGTGGCAGCTATTTGCATAAAGTCCTTTGCTTGGCCAGCCTTGCCACTCCAAAATTCTATTAGCCAGTATCCCAGAATCCAGGCCTCTACATTCAAACAACAGGATTTCTTCCCACTGAGGGGAAAAATGTGGCAGCTATTTGCATAAAGTCCTTAGATTGGCCAGCCTCGCCACTCCAAAATTCTAAGGCACCAGACAGAGGGCATTGATTGCCACTGATTAGCCAGCATCCCAGAATCCAGGCCTCTACATTCAAACAACAGGATTTCTTCCCACTGAGGGGAAAATGTGGCAGCTATTTGCATAAAGTCCTTTGATTGGCCAGCCTCGCCACTCCAAAATTCTAAGGCACCAGACAGAGGGAATTGATTGCCACTGATTAGCCAGCATCCCAGAATCCAGGCCTCTACATTCAAACAACAGGATTTCTTCCCACTGAGGGGAAAATGTGGCAGCTATTTGCATAAAGTCCTTTGATTGGCCAGCCTCGCCACTCCAAAATTCTAAGGCACCAGACAGAGGGCATTGATTGCCACTGATTAGCCAGCATCCCAGAATCCAGGCCTCTACATTCAAACAACAGGATTTCTTCCCACTGAGGGGAAAAATGTGGCAGCTATTTGCATAAAGTCCTTTGATTGGCCAGCCTCGCCACTCCAAAATTCTAAGGCACCAGACAGAGGGCATTGATTGCCACTGATTAGCCAGCATCCCAGAATCCAGGCCTCTACATTCAAACAACAGGATTTCTTCCCACTGAGGGAAAAATGTGGCAGCTATTTGCATAAAGTCCTTTGATTGGCCAGCCTCGCCACTCCAAAATTCTAAGGCACCAGACAGAGGGCATTGATTGCCACTGATTAGCCAGCATCCCAGAATCCAGGCCTCTACATTCAAACAACAGGATTTCTTCCCACTGAGGGGAAAAATGTGGCAGCTATTTGCATAAAGTCCTTTGATTGGCCAGCCTCGCCACTCCAAAATTCTAAGGCACCAGACAGAGGGCATTGATTGCCACTGATTAGCCAGCATCCCAGAATCCAGGCCTCTACATTCAAACAACAGGATTTCTTCCCACTGAGGGGAAAATGTGGCAGCTATTTGCATAAAGTCCTTTGATTGGCCAGCCTCGCCACTCCAAAATTCTAAGGCACCAGACAGAGGGCATTGATTGCCACTGATTAGCCAGCATCCCAGAATCCAGGCCTCTACATTCAAACAACAGGATTTCTTCCCACTGAGGGGAAAAATGTGGCAGCTATTTGCATAAAGTCCTTTGATTGGCCAGCCTCGCCACTCCAAAATTCTAAGGCACCAGACAGAGGGCATTGATTGCCACTGATTAGCCAGCATCCCAGAATCCAGGCCTCTACATTCAAACAACAGGATTTCTTCCCACTGAGGGGAAAATGTGGCAGCTATTTGCATAAAGTCCTTTGATTGGCCAGCCTCGCCACTCCAAAATTCTAAGGCACCAGACAGAGGGCATTGATTGCCACTGATTAGCCAGCATCCCAGAATCCAGGCCTCTACATTCAAACAACAGGATTTCTTCCCACTGAGGGGAAAAAATGTGGCAGCTATTTGCATAAAGTCCTTTGATTGGCCAGCCTCGCCACTCCAAAATTCTAAGGCACCAGACAGAGGGCATTGATTGCCACTGATTAGCCAGCATCCCAGAATCCAGGCCTCTACATTCAAACAACAGGATTTCTTCCCACTGAGGGGAAAAATGTGGCAGCTATTTGCATAAAGTCCTTTGATTGGCCAGCCTCGCCACTCCAAAATTCTAAGGCACCAGACAGAGGGCATTGATTGCCACTGATTAGCCAGCATCCCAGAATCCAGGCCTCTACATTCAAACAACAGGATTTCTTCCCACTGAGGGGAAAATGTGGCAGCTATTTGCATAAAGTCCTTTGATTGGCCAGCCTCGCCACTCCAAAATTCTAAGGCACCAGACAGAGGGCATTGATTGCCACTGATTAGCCAGCATCCCAGAATCCAGGCCTCTACATTCAAACAACAGGATTTCTTCCCACTGAGGGGAAAATGTGGCAGCTATTTGCATAAAGTCCTTTGATTGGCCAGCCTCGCCACTCCAAAATTCTAAGGCACCAGACAGAGGGCATTGATTGCCACTGATTAGCCAGCGTCCCAGAATCCAGGCCTCTACATTCAAACAACAGGATTTCTTCCCACTGAGGGGAAAAATGTGGCAGCTATTTGCATAAAGTCCTTGATTGGCCAGCCTCGCCACTCCAAAATTCTAAGGCACCAGACAGAGGGCATTGATTGCCACTGATTAGCCAGCATCCCAGAATCCAGGCCTCTACATTCAAACAACAGGATTTCTTCCCACTGAGGGGAAAATGTGGCAGCTATTTGCATAAAGTCCTTTGATTGGCCAGCCTCGCCACTCCAAAATTCTAAGGCACCAGACAGAGGGCATTGATTGCCACTGATTAGCCAGCATCCCAGAATCCAGGCCTCTACATTCAAACAACAGGATTTCTTCCCACTGAGGGGAAAATGTGGCAGCTATTTGCATAAAGTCCTTTGATTGGCCAGCCTCGCCACTCCAAAATTCAAAATTCTAAGGCACCAGACAGAGGGCATTGATTGCCACTGATTAGCCAGCATCCCAGAATCCAGGCCTCTACATTCAAACAACAGGATTTCTTCCCACTGAGGGGAAAAATGTGGCAGCTATTTGCATAAAGTCCTTTGATTGGCCAGCCTCGCCACTCCAAAATTCTAAGGCACCAGACAGAGGGCATTGATTGCCACTGATTAGCCAGCATCCCAGAATCCAGGCCTCTACATTCAAACAACAGGATTTCTTCCCACTGAGGGGAAAAATGTGGCAGCTATTTGCATAAAGTCCTTTGATTGGCCAGCCTCGCCACTCCAAAATTCTAAGGCACCAGACAGAGGGCATTGATTGCCACTGATTAGCCAGCATCCCAGAATCCAGGCCTCTACATTCAAACAACAGGATTTCTTCCCACTGAGGGGAAAATGTGGCAGCTATTTGCATAAAGTCCTTTGATTGGCCAGCCTCGCCACTCCAAAATTCTAAGGCACCAGACAGAGGGCATTGATTGCCACTGATTAGCCAGCATCCCAGAATCCAAGCCTCTACATTCAAACAACAGGATTTCTTCCCACTGAGGGGAAAAAATGCACCATCAACATTCCCTCCCCAGTTGGCTCTGTGAAAACAAAATGGATTCCTGTTTTCTCCTCCCCCTCAGCTTTTAGAAAACGGCTGCCTGCCATTCAGCCTTTTAAAGTTACCAATTACCAGCAGAGCAGGCCAGAACATTACATGCCCCAAAAGAGAGTTTAGGACAGGATGGGCCACGAATGATGGGATTTGCATCCCAATTAACTTCCCAGAAAACACTGTAGCCCCTACAAATCACAAACCAGGCCCAAAATTTACAGTACGGCTTCATTAACTTCATTTCCCTGACTAGGCCTCAGTTAATGGGACATTGTGTATGGCCTGAATTAACAGTAACCAACCTTGGCACACTGAGCCCCTATGACCCATGATTCATTCTACTGCAGTTTGGAGTAGGGAGGACCATGGATGATGGGACTTGAAGTACCATCACAGGTTATGAGATTTGTAGTACTTTCAAACTCTTCATTCCCCACAGACCAAGGCGGCCCTGAACCACAAGACCAAACTTGGCACACAGTATCCCCATGACCCACACTCCATCCTACTGCAGTTTAGAAGAGGATGGACCATGAAGGATGGGATTTCAAGTACCTCCATTCACTTCCCAAGCCCGCTGCGACCCTCATCCAATGCATAATCATGACCACACTTGGCACAAAAAGCCCCCATGACCCAATGGACGTCCTGATACAGTTCGGAAGGCGGACCACGGATGATGGGACTTGAAGTACCTCCACTCATTTCACCAGACCATTGCCAACCTCATCCAAACACTGATCAAGACCAAACTTGGCACACAGAGCCCCCATGACTCATTTTACATTCTGGTGCAGTATTGAGGAGGATGGACCACAAATGATGGGACTTGAAGTACCTCCACTCACTTCCCAAGACTGCTGCGACCCTCATTCAATGACTAATCAAGACCAACTTGGCACACAAAGCCCTCATGATCCACTCTACATCCTGGTGCTGTTTGGAGGGGGATGGACCATGGATGACGGGACGTGAAGTACCTTCACTCTCCTTCTTAGACTACTGCAACCCTCATCCAATGAAGGATCAACACCAAACGTGGCACTAAGAGCCCCCATGACCCACTGTACATCCTGGTGCTGTTGGGAGGGGGGTGGACCATGGCCAATGGGACTTGCAGTACCTTCACTAACTTCCTGAGACCACTGCAAGCCACATACACATCTAATAGGAACCAACCTTGGCACACAATGCCTTCCTCAAATAACCCGGGTCCTCAGCTAGTATATATATATATATATATATATATATATATATATATATATATATGGATTTGTGTCTATGTGTACATATGTGTGTGTATATGTGTGTGTACTTATGTATATGTGTGTTTTTGTATATGTATATGCATGTATATGTGTAGATGTGTGTAAGTACAGATGCGTGTATGTATGTGTGCATGTGTATATTTCAGTGCATGTATATATGTGTGTATGTGTGTCTGTATTGGAGCCGTGGAGGCTTCCGGAAGCCGGGCCGCCACACCAAGCGAGGCCCCAGCTTCGCCGAAGACAGCGGGCCTTCCTCCTCCTTTTAGCTCTTCATCAGCCTTGGTTGCCACTGTGGGATTATTTGCATAACGCCTCTGATTGGCCAGCACCACCAACATTCCGACACTCTAAACTGCCAGAGGGGGGAGTGGCTCCCAGCCTCTACATTGTAACTGAGGGAGTATTTGCATAATGCCTCTAATTGGCCAGCACCACCAACATTCTGACAATCTAAACTGCCAGAGGGGGGTGGCGTGGGGGATCATGGGAGTTGTAGTCCAATAGTATTTTTGTATTTTTGGTTGTTTAATTTTTTATATATTTTTTGGGTGGTAAACATACCTCATGGGGTTTTGTGTGTATGTGGGTGGATTTGGTGTGTCTGCCTTGTGTGGTTTTGCTGTCTATAGGCTACTTAGGATGACAGCTCTCTCTTTATATATATAGATTCATTTGCCTGTTTAGATTTGTGACCTGCTTCATCCAGGAAAATTGGGGCAAGGAATGTCTGCTGTGACTCTTGGCTTGTCGTCTTGGTTGCTCTCTCTCAAAGATGTCCTAATGCCATTGCTCCTTCAAGCACAAATATGCCACCCCACTGACGCAAAGGACACAATTCACCACAGTCAATACAAAGGGGAAAGCCAACATGTTTATAGAAATCAACAATGGCTGACTCTCTGCTTGAGATTCAACATTTTGTCCAATGGCCTTATGTATGTACAAAATTGAACTGGGTTGTTTCACCATGTCCACCTAAACCTACGATGTTTGACTGAAATGTAATGCCTCCACCTTCGTAACTCCTCTACAGTGAATAGTGAAACAGTGCCACTTCTGTTCTGGTGAATGGGGAGCAAGAGGCAGGAGCTTGCAGAAAAACAATGCAGCTGGAAATGTCTTGATTAAATTTGTCCTTATGTAAATTGAGGTCCCAGGTCTCTGGTCTTTCGAGCCAAAAAAAAGTCTTTTGTTTCCTGTGGGAAATGGGAATTGTTCATATCGGCCTCTTCCTGTTGACAAAAGGCCAGATGCAGGTCTTTTCATGAGAGTCTCAGTTCTTTGGATGGTAAACAAATGAAGAAGCTGTAGCCATGTACCAGTTTCCAAGGCTGATAGAGGTGGCCGTTTATGAAATATAGAAATAGATTTGCCTATTAATCAATAGCACAAAGGTAGACGAAAACTCAGAGGCCACCAGCACTGAAGCGATAGTCCTCTGCCATTAACTCCGCTGGACTGGCCATGTTGTCCAGATGCCCGACCAACGCCTCCCAAAGCAGTTGCTCTACTCTGAACTCAATAACGGAAAATGGAATGTTGGTGGACAGGAAAAGAGATTTAAAGATGGGCTCAAAGCCAACCTTAAAAACTTTGGCATGGACACTGAGAACTGAGAAGCCCTGGCCCTTGAACGCTCCAGCTGGAGGTCAGCTGTGACCAGCAGTGGTGTAGAATTTGAAGAGGCACGAATGGAGGGTAAAAGGGAGAAATGTGCTAAGAGAAAGGTGCGTCAAGCCCAAGCCGACCGGGACTGCCTTCCACCTGGAAACCAATGCCCTCACTGCGGGAGAAGATGCAGATCAAGAATAGGGCACCACAGTCACCTACGGACCCACCGCCAGTACACTGATCTTGGAGGACAAGCCGACTCAGACAACGAGGGATTGTCTAAGTCAGTGTTTCCCAACCCCTGTGACACGGCACAGTAGTCTGCCATGACGGACCTCCTGATGTGCCATAAGAAAAGCTCTCTGCCCCCCTTCCTCCCCCCTCCTCCTGTCAAACTCCTGCTGCTTGGGGGAGGAGGAAGGGCCGGACGGCGGTGAAGAAAAAGAAGAAGGGGCCAGGGCGCTGCCTCCTTTGGCCATTTCCCCACCCAGCCTCCAATCCGCCATGACTCCCACCATGACTCTCATCCCTCACTCGCTGAAGCCGCGTGGAGGAGGAGCCCCACCCACTGAAGCCGATCCACCGCTCATGCTCCTTCTCCTCCGCGCGGCTTCAGCGAGCGAGGGGCGGGAGTCATGGCGGAGAGCGGCGCTGGGGACGGGGCCATGACTCCTGCCCCTCGCTCGCACTTCCCCCTCAAGGCTGGAGAAGCTGTGGGAGAGCTGAAGCCAGAGGGAGGAGCATGGCGCGGCCTGGATCTGCCCCCTCCCCCAGCTTCAGCTCTCTCACAGCTTCTCCAGCCTTGAGGGGACAGTGCAAAGCCAGCATAGTGCTGGCTCTGCCACCGCTGGCTTGGCACTGCCCCCTCAAAGCTGGAGCAGCTGCTGGGAGAGCTGAAGCTGGGGGAAGGGGCGGGGCATGGTGTGGTCTGGCTCCTCCCCCGGCTTTGGCACTCCCAGCAACTGCTCTAGCCTTGAGGGGACAGTGCCAAGCCAGCATTGTGCTGGCTCTGCCACCGCTGGCTTGGCACTGTCCCCTCAAAGCTGGAGCAGCTGCTGGGAGAGCTGAAGTTGGGGGGTGGGGGCGGGGCATGATGCGGCCTGGCTTCGCCCCCTCTTCCAGCTTCGGCACTCCCAGCAGTTGCTTCAGCCTTGAGGGAGCAGTGGCAAGCCAGCATTGTGCTGGCTCTGCCACCGCTGGCTTGGCACTGCCCCCTCAAGGCTGGAGCAACTGCTGGGAGAGCTGAAGCCAGGGGAAGGGGGCGGGGCATGGTGTGGCCTGGCTCCACCCCCTCCCCAAGCTTCGGCACTCCCAGCAGCTGCTCCAGCCTTGGGGATGGCAGTGCCAAGCCAGCATTGTGCTGGCTCTGCCATCGCTGGCTTGGCACTGTCCCGTCAAGGCTGGAGCAGCTGCTGGGAGAGCTGAAGCTCCGGGGAGAGGGGCAGGGCATGGCACAGCCTGGCTCCACCCCCCTGGCTCCCTGGCTGCTCCCAGCACTCCCATCCCCCAGCTGCTGTCCCAGCTGGAGCAGCTGCTGGGAGAGCTGAAGTTGGGGGGTGGGGCCATCCCCCCCTCTTCCAGCTGTTGCTTCAGCCTTGTGGCTAGAGCATGTCATTTTGTGCCATTTTGGTAGGTGGTGTGCCCCAGGATTTTGTAAATGTTAAAAGTGTACTGCGGCTCAGAAAAGGTTGGGAAACACTGGCCTAAGTAAGTAAGTGTCCATCTCTTTTTTGAGTTGTGGTGCCCTGACTCAATACAGTGAGGTCTGACCAAAGCGAAATTGCTCTGGCCTGTGCCAACGGTCATCCGCTGGTCCAAAGAAAGTATCCAGGAAAGAGAGAAAGAGTTGCATCCCATTGGGACAATAGTGATACTGGAATTGCCTCACATCAAAGAGCACGAGAAACACTGCTTTCAGAATATATATCAGTGTGCGTGGGACCTTCAGAGAAAAGGAAGCAAGGCGCTTTTCTCCGAAGAGGTATAGGTACTGCTCACCAACTTGAGCAAAAGTTTCTGCTGAATGCGTCCATTTGATGTTGGGGCGAGCGGGAGGGAGGGAGCACGGAAGGGAAGAAGTGTGTAGTAAGGAGATCGCTTCTTCCTTTGGGGCGCAGTGGCCTTTTCCAGAGGACAGTTTAATCTTTTTAGAGACAGATGAATATGAGACTCAATAATCCGGTAATGCCAACGGAAGGCGAGGGGAGACGGGGAGAATTTCAATAGAGGACGGGGTATCGGAGTGGAATCCCAAGCTGCCGCAGTACCTCTCTGCTTATAATCATTCCAGAATTTCACGCTGAGAGACTCAGGCAAGGTAGTTGCCAGGCCTGGCTGCGTTTCCCTCTCTTGACCTAGTTTTCTACATATACTCCTTTTGTCTGCAAAATTCGAAGATTCTTTAGAAGAAGCCACTGGACTCTCTGTCTGAATGCCGATGAGTGGAAAGTTGGAATTCCTATGCTCTTTGTGCCCCATCTCGAGTTGTGGCACAGCTGGTTTGTAGGCATGAGAAAAATGAAACGGAAATTAAAAGGATTCGTAAGAGATTCGTATGTAATGGGACTTTTGAGCTTTTACGGATCACTGCCGCGAACGCAGAAGTAGCCTTCCTTTTACGGTCCTTGAGGCCAACAATTTGCGTTATGATCGTAATAAATTCTTAATTCTTAATTAATTAATTATTGTACTACGTACTCACTTCTCCCTGTCTTCTCCCCCTCATTTCCTTCCCGCCTTCATTCAGCTTCTTCTTTTTCCCGCATTTCTATGGGGAACTGGAAGTGACGCTGCTGCTAGGTAGGCAATGCATTCTGGAAAGTGTAGTCCTCCAGGCTTCTCCCCCCCTCCTTCTCTTCCCCGTTGCTCTGCTGCCATGCCCCATCGCAGGGGCCAACTTCAGCCCTCCAGGTACGTGTTTTGGACTTCAACTCCCACCATTCCTCACAGCCTCAGGCCTCTTCCTTTTCCTCTCAGCCTGGGCAAACTTGGGCCCTCGCTCCCTCAGGATCGGGGTGAGAGAGGGCAGCGAGGAGCCAGGGGGCCCTCCTCTTCCTTTTTTGCTGCTTCCAAGAATAGAATACCCCCTCCCTCCCTTCCTCCTTCCCTCCCTCCTTCCTATTTGGAGAGTCCCATCTAGAATTCAGTGTGGTTTATTCAAGTTTTGGCCTACAACTCCCAGAAATCCCAGCCAATTTACCCGCGGTTAGGATTTCTGGGAGTTGTAGGCCAAACTCATCTGAAATGCGCATGCTCTGGCATACGAATTACTAACAAATTTCATTAGTACTTAAGTTACATTTTAGAAATTTTTGGAAATTTTTTTGTAAGTCTTTCTTTTACTAATCAAAAAAATCCCCATTTGATTTTAGAATCGCCATTTTTGGATTCGAAACCATGCCTACTGGTTTGGAGTCAGCTACATTAAAATCACTACTGAGTTCGAAGCCAGCTTGGGTTGGAGCAAGCTCCCAATCATTTGTCTAGCTCAGTGTTTTTCAACCTTTTTTGAGCCGCGGCACACTTTTTACATTTGCAGAATCCTGGGGCACACCACCAACCAAAATGACACAAAATGACACTCTAACACAGTAATACATATAGTTAATATGTCTTTAAATGTATTTATACACTCAGTGTGAAACCTGGGCCTCTTTCGATGAACACAACATAGATATCCTGGCAGGAATGGCAGAAAGACACACATGAAGGTCTTGCTCAACAGCTGTCAGTCATGGGAAAACCCCAGCCCTCTGGGTGCTTTGGACTTCGACTCCCACCATTCCTAACAGCCCGAGGCCCTTTCCTGCTTAGGTGGTTGAGGGGGAAAAGGAAAAGGGCCTGAGGCTGCTAGGAATGGTGGGAGTTGGAGTCCAAAACACCTGGAAGGTCCAAGTTTGCCCATGCCAGCTTTCGATTCCATCGCCACATCTATCTTCAGCCTCTGGCAGTTTGAATATATGCGATTATCTACGTCAGTGTTTCCCAACCTTTTTTGAGCCGCGGCACACTTTTAACATTAAAAAAATCCGGGGGCACACCACCAACCAAAATGACACAAAATGACACTCTAACACAATAAAGAACGGCTGGGGGATGGTGGCCTGCTGGGAGCAGCTGCTGGGAGTGCCGAAATCCCAGTCGGGGAGGGGGCGGAGCCAGGCTGCGCCATGCCCCTAATAAAAAAATCCCCCCCCACATTAAAGATTTTCTTCCCTACCTCTCCCATTATCTCGCAGCTGCAGCTGCACTGTGCCGAAGGCTGGGGAGGGCAGAGCCAGGCCATGCCATGCAGAGCCAGGCCCCATGCCTCGCCCCTCCCCAGCTTCAGCTCTCCTAGGCCCACGCCATGCCCCGCCCCCTCCCCCCAGCTTCAGCTCTCCTACAGAGGAGGAGCATGAGCGGTGGACGGGCCTCAGTGGTCGGGGCTCCTCCTCCACGCGGCTTCAGCGAACGAGGGGCGAGAGTCATGGTGGGAGTCATGGTGGATTGGAGGCTGGCTGGGGAAACGGCCGAAGGAGGCGGCGCCCCGGCCCCTTCTTCTTTTTCTTTGCCGCCGCGCGGCCCTTCCTCCTCCTCCTCCAAGCAGCAGGAGTTCGGCAGGAGGGGGGAGGAAGGGGGGCAGAGAGCTTTTCTCGTGGCACAGCAGGAGGTCCGTCATGGCACACTAGTGTGCCATGGCACACTGGTTGAGAAAGACTGGTCTAGCTTGCTGTTGACCTTTGCAGCATGAAAGACAGCCTGACTTGGCCACGGTGGTCCACGCTCTGGTTGCATTTATTTATTTATTTATTTATGCTTCACATTTATAGACCGCCACTCCCCGAAGGCTCGGATCGGTTTACAGCAGTATGCATAAATACAATCCAGTACAGAATACACATATAAAACAACACATTACCTAACATTAAATAATAAATACAAAAAGTGGGGTGAACTGAGGGTAGCATATCAGGTGGGATTGATAGTCAATGTAGGGGTCGTAGGTAAGGTTAGGGACCGAGCAGCCTTGTAGTCAGGTTTTAAGGGTCCATACCATAACCTCATGGCAAGGAGGGATGGCAAGGAGGGGTCTCAACCATGGCGATTTGGGAGGCCCTCGCCACTCCGTACTGGGCTCCTTTAGGAGGGTTTAAAGTTCCAGTCCGGCTCCAGCTCCCGGCCATCAGACCCCAGAAAACTCTAGGGCCAAACCGCCGATGCTGGAGTTTGCGTTGGTAGTCTCTGTGTCTCAGATGCTCCGCAGATCCAACTTCCGGTGCCCGTGAACCAGCCCGCTTACTATTCTGGGCTGCTGGGGCTGCCGCTCTGTTCTCCTTCCCTTGCAAAACTCTCTGGTCATTGCCGGATGTGGCGCTCAGAGACTGGCGCCCCCTCCGCTTCCTCCCAGCTCTGCAGCCATGTCTTCGTCGGGAGCGACCGATGGGTTGCTGGGAGGAAGCTTTCTTGGCTTTCTCGGCAACATCCACCTTCATGTTGGTGGTCTCTGCTCTGGCGACTTCAAGGTTGGTCGCCATTTTGCTCAAGGCTTGTCTCTCCAAAATGGAGAGACAGTGGTGTCCTCGCTGGTCTCTTAGTGCTCGGGGCACCGCTGGAGGGCCGAGATCCCTCTCCCAAACCTTGGGGGAATCTGGCCTCTCCGTCCCCAAGTTGCCCGGCCTTCCTTCTGCCTCCAGAGGCTTTGGCAAGGCACATGGTCGCCCCCAAATCGACCGACGCCGGTCTCTCCTCCTTCGTCAGCCACCCGTCCACAGGCCCCTCCACCGACAGGTCCCAGGAGTGATCCCAGTCCAGTTCTGGGAGCTCTCGCTGGTCAGTCAAAGGATCCGCGGAGGTTTATCATTCCCCACGGGGGGGGGGGGGCACGGATGCAGGGCACCCAATTCCATCAGCAGGTCCCCAAACCTCCTGACATGTAGAAGCAGCTGATCAAATTCAGCTCGCAGATGTTCGGCAGTGGGCGGGTCGGTCTTTCCAGCCTTCTTCCCGGCGCCCAGTCCAAAGGAAGGCTGCCCAGGGGACTCACATGAGGCGGGTCTGGTCGGAATCCCCCATCCCATATAGACTACTGCAACACTCTCTACATGGGGTTGCCTCTGAAGACTGCCTGGAAGCTGCAGTTAGTCCAACGTTTGACAGCCAGGTTACTAACGGGAGCCAGGTACAGGGAGCGCACAACTCCTTTGTTGCGCCAGCTCCACAGGCTGCCAATTAGCTTCTGATCACAATGCAAAGTGCTGGTGTTGACCTATAAAACACTATACGGTTCTGGCCCAGTTTACCTGTCTGAACATATTCTCCCCTATGAACCATCAAGACTATTAAGATCCTCTGGAGGGGCCCACCACATTCGCAATTGTGTCTGGTGAGGATGAGAAACAGGGTCTTTACTGTGATGGCCCCTCGGCTGCGGAAATCCCTCCCAACTGAGATTAGATCTGCCCCCTCCCTCCTGACCTTCAGGAAGCTAGTGAAATCCTGACTATTTATTATTTATTTATTTATTTACGTCATTTATATTCCGCCCTTCTCACCCTGCAGGGGACTCAGGGCGGATCGCAATGCACAAATACAGGCAAACATTCAATGCCATTTGACAGACAACATATATAGACAGACATAGAGGCAATTTAACATTCCAGAAATCAGTTAAATTTAGCCTCCCCACAAAGTGGTACCTACATTTCCTACTTGGCAGATGCAACTCTCCAAGTTTGCCCATGCCAGCTTTCGACAGAGACCTCTTCCTCCCCCTTCCCCTTTGCACCCTTTCTCCCCCCTCTTGCCGAACACTTACTTTTTCTTCTCCACTCGGGCTCCCTTCTTCCCAGCCTTGCTCTGCTCGCTTTGCCTTGCTTTGCTCACGCTGCCGCGTGTTCAGGAAGGAAGAGAGGAAGACATGGGGCGAGTCTGTGCTGTAGCGCCCGCATGGGTCACGTCTTCCTCCGTCCTCCCTCGGGAGAAGTGGCAGCATGAGCAAAGCGAGGCAAAGCGAGCAGAGTGAGGCTGGGAAGAAGGGAGCCCGAGTGGAGAAGAAAAAATGTTCGGCAGGAGGGGACAGAAAGGGTAGTGGAGGTTCCCATTTCCCACGGCACACCTGATGATCACACACGGCACACTAGTGTGCCGCGGCACACCGGTTGGGAACCCTCCAATGGCATCCTTCTCTAATCACTGAAGAATAAAACCTCTCATCTGGCTCCCACCTTCAATCTGGAACGTCGGAGCTTCGGCACATCGGGACTGGACCTTCCCATTCTTGGGACAACAATACAGTTCTAAGGCCGTACCATAAGCAAACATGGTGCCCAGTGCTAAATAAGGACCTCGTCGTTCTTGCATAGCTAATTCAATCAGTGCAAAATACTGCTTAGAAGCATTGCAACCAGTCACCCCTGTAGTGGAGCTGGAGTCCTCTCGCTGTTTTGATTCTCATAGAAATACCAGGTTCGGCACTTTTCCCTGTGATTAAGTCCAGCAATCATCTCTGTACTCTTATACACCCGTGTGTGCACGCATTAAAAATATAGAATATGAACTCTGACTGATTAAGAAAATGCACTTTGCCCTCAGGTTAATAGCAGATTTGACAGACCTGCTATGGAG
>JARBWK010000018.1:5371535-5437235 GCA_030556195.1 Anolis apletophallus
AAAACAACATCTCAGACTCGGCCAGATTGATGTTTAAACCAGTTTGGATGCGGATGTGCTTCCCTTCGCGTCTCGCCCCCGGGTCTAACATGGAGGGAAGCACATCCACATCCAAATGATTCCTTTCCGAAAATGGCGGCGGCGGCTTCGAAATGGCAAATTCACTTCTGGGTTGCTTACATCGCCCCGAAACCACTTCAAAAGTGAATTTAATCCGAATTCATTCCGATTTTACGAGCATGCCGACGAACCTGCCCAGGCCTTTTGCCTAGCCCTAACAGCAGATATAGCTTCACAGCTCATAACCAGCCAGGCCCGGATCAGGCCCTTTTGCCGCCCAAGGCCAAAGGGTCTGCCTCCACCCCTCCCCGCCCCGTCTCTGCCCCTCCCTGCCCCCGGCTCCGCCCCCTGCCCCTGGCCCGCCCCCCCAGCCCCTGGCTCCGCCCCTCCCTGCCCCCGGCTCCGCCCCTCCCCGCCCCCAGCTCTGCCCCGGCTCCTCGCTGGTGCGAGGAGGAGGAGGAGGAGGAAGGAAAGCCCCACCCCTGGAGCCGATGCAGGGCCTCCCCATAGCTGCTCCTCCCTCCCTCCCTCCTAAAGCTGCCATGTGGCTGAAATCGCCCTTTTCAGGTCGGCTTTAGGAGGGAGGGAGGATCGGCTCCGCGCCGGCGAGGAGGCAAGGGCGGAGACGGGCGGAGACGGGGGCGAGGAGGGGCAGAGTCAGGGGCGGAGCCGATCCTCCCTCCCTCCCTCCTAAAGCAGAGCCGAGGGGAGCAGAGCAAAGGGAGGGGGTGGCGTGGATGGCGCTTGCGGCGCCCCACGCATGCGCCCTTTTTAAAAACAATTTTTTTCGGATTTTTTTTCAATTTTTTTTGGGGAATTTTTTTTAAAAAATTTGGGGTCCGGATCTGCTGCCCCCCCCCAAAAGTGCCGCCTGAGGCCATGGCCTAGGATGGCCTTATGGGTAATCCGGGCCTGTAACCAGCACTTTGAAATTTTGTCTGGATACCAACTGGTAGCCAGTTCAGCGGTTCTCACAGGTTGTGAAATGCTCCCCTTTCCTGTTTTAAACCGCAGGAATCTCACTTTGCTCCTCAGGGTCTTGGATCCCCCCCTTGGTATGGATTTTACTGCTGCTGTTGGAGCTTGGTTAAATTACTGCAGTTTTAATGGACTTATTTCATGTTGATTTGTATCATGTTTTGGAAAAAAGCTATGAGGATTAAAAAGAACATACAGGGAAAAAATGATGTGCGCATTAAAAACACAACAAATCATCCCAATCACCGCAGGAGCATGAGAAGCAAGGGGATATATATCTCACAGCGATGCCCGACAGTGGGGCCTCCGCATCCGCTGGGGTTTGGTTCCAGGTTCCTCCATAGAGGATGTTCAAGTCCCATTATATGCAATGGTCTATTAATCATGTCCCTGATATAAAACGGCAAAATTAAGGTTAACTTTTGAAAACCTTTTAAAAATATACACTGTATATACTCGAGTATAAGCCTAGTTTTTCAGCCCCTTTTTAGGCTGAAAAAGTCCCCCTCGGCTTGTACTCGAGTCAAGGTTATTTATTATTTTTCTCTATTATTATTACATTTATTATTTTACTCTATTATAATTGTTACATTTGTAATTTTACTCTATTATTATTACATTTATTATTTTACTTTATCATTGTTGTTATTGTTACATTTATTATTTTATTTGATTTATTATTGTTATTATTACATTTTGTATTTTACGATATTATTACTGCTATTATTACATTTCCATTGTTGTACTCCAACATGAAAAAATCTATTATTATTATTATTACATTTATTATTTTATTTTATTGTTGTTGTTATTACATTTATTATTTTACTCTACTTATTGTTATTACATTTAGTACTTTACAACATTATTACTATTATTATTACATTACCATTGTTGTACTCCGACATGAAAAGCCAGTAACTGCCGCATACGAATACTGTCATCCATTGAGGAGTTGCATTTAGGCATTTTACTTCATTCAATCCTCGACTAGGCTTACTCCAAACTGTGCTAAGGCTTCCTGCCAAAATGGAACTGTAGAGGAGAATCTACAGAACAAGCCAGTCCCTGCCACATACCAGTACTGCCATCTGTTGAAGAGTACATTTGGAGGCATTATTTTTCATTCAACCCTCGACTAGGCTTACTCCAAACTGTGTAAGGCTTCCTGCCAAAATGGCACTGTAGAGGAGAGTCTACTGAACAAGCCAGTAACTGCCGCATACGAATACTGTCATCCATTGAGGAGTTGCGAAGGTGGAGGCATTACTTTTCATTCAATCCTCGACTAGGCTTACTCCAAACTGTGCTAAGGCTTCCTGCCAAAATGGAACTGTAGAGGAGAGTCTACTGAACAAGCCTGTACCTGCCACATACCAGTACTGCCATCTGTTGAAGAGTTACGAAGGTGGAGGCATTACTTTTCATTCAACCCTCGACTAGGCTTACTCCAAACTGTGTAAGGCTTCCTGCCAAAATGGCACTGTAGAGGAGAGTCTACTGAACAAGCCAGTAACTGCCGCATACCAGGACTGTCATCCATTGAGGAGTTGCGAAGGTGGAGGCATTACTTTTCATTCAATCCTCGACTAGGCTTACTCCAAACTGTGCTAAGGCGTCCTGCCAAAATGGAACTGTAGAGGAGAGTCTACTGAACAAGGCAGTACCTGCCACATACCAGTACTGCCATCTGTTGAGGAGTTACGAAGGTGGAGGCATTACTTTTCATTCAACCCTCGACTAGGCTTACTCCAAACTGTGTAAGGCTTCCTGCCAAAATGGAACTGTAGAGGAGAGTCTACTGAACAAGCCAGTAACTGCCGTGCCACGAATACTGTCATCTATTGAGGAGTTGCGAAGGTGGAGGCATTACTTTTCATTCAACCTTCGACTAGGCTTACTCCAAACTGTGCTAAGGCTTCCTGCCAAAATGGAACTGTAGAGGAGAGTCTACTGAACAAGCCTGTACCTGCCGCATACCAGTACTGCCATCTATTGAGGAGTTGCGAAGGTGGAGGCATTACTTTTCATTCAACCCTCGACTAGGCTTACTCCAAACTGTGCTAAGGCTTCCTGCCAAAATGGAACTGTAGAGGAGAGTCTACTGAACAAGCCAGTACCTGCCGCATACCAGTACTGCCATCTGTTGAGGAGTTACGAAGGTGGAGGCATTACTTTTCATTCAACCCTCGACTAGGCTTACTCCAAACTGTGCTAAGGCTTCCTGCCAAAATGGAACTGTAGAGGAGAGTCTACTGAACAAGCCAGTACCTACCACATACCAGTACTGCCATCTATTGAGGAGTTGCGAAGGTGGAGGCATAACTTTTCATTCAACCCTCGACTAGCCTTACTCCAAACTGTGCTAAGGCTTCCTGCCAAAATGGAACTGTAGAGGAGAGTCTACTGAACAAGCCAGTACCTGCCGCATACCAGTACTGCCATCGGTTGAGTTACAAAGGTGGAGGCATTACTTTTCATTCAACCCTCATAGATCAATCAGATCTGTGGGATAAGTATGGACTTATCTCACAGGTTGGACAAGCGGCTACATGCTGGTCAGTCAGTGATTTTGACCCAAGCTAGGAACTGCCACTAGGGATGGGATGCGTTTTAGGTATTCATATGCGCCTTCAAAGAGTGCCGGTGGGGTTGGAAAGAGAGAATTGGTCCTCATAACATTCATCACCAGTTCTGCCTCCAGGCTAATGAACACCTAAAGTGATTTTCTATTGCTTGTAATTCACCCAAAATTGTTCTAAATGACCGGAGTGAGCAAATTGACAGGTTAATATCGCCTCTCGCTTTCTGACTTCTTGAACGGTAGGAGGGGATGGGCCTGATTGTCGCTTCCATCGCCATCCGAGGGCCTTCCGCATTCAGGTAGCATTGCCTCTCTATGTTAAAGCAGCCCTTGGAAAGGCGGAAAACAAAGGGGGCCCGGGATTGGAGGCGAGGGACGCAATCATCCGACCGACCGGGTGCTCGAATCTCAAATAGGTCAGGACATAATGGCAGCTTGCCCATGGCAAAATGACCTCTCTTGGCCCAAGGAGAGGACAGGGAAGTTGAACAGCTGCGCGTTGGGCAGAAATTCAAAAGGTGAAGTGTTCCCCATCATAGCAACCCATTGCTTCTGTTGCACTTAATGATATACTACGAGCCTCTTTGAATACAAATTAGGTCAAAGGGCAGATAAATGAAAATTGAATTGTAATGTGTAGATCAGTGTTTCCCAACCTTTTTTGAGCCGCGGCACGCTTTTAACATTAAAAAAATCCAGGGGCACACCACCAACCAAAATGACACAAAATGACACTCTAACACAGTAAAGAACGGCTGGGGTTGGTGGCCTGCTGGGAGCAGCTGCTGGGAGTGCCAAAGCTGGGGAGGGGCGGAGCCAGGCTGTGCCATGCCCCGCCCCCCTACCCCCGGCTTTGGCACTCCCTGCAGCTGCTCCAGCCTTGAGGAGGCAGTGCCAAGCCAGCGGTGGCAGAGCCAGCACAATGCTGGCTTGGCACTGTCCCCTCAAGGCTGGAGCAGCTGCTGGGAGTGCCGAAGCCAGGGGAGGGGGCAGAGCCAGGCCAGGCCGTGCCCCGCCCTCTCCCCCAGCTTCAGCTCTCCTACAGAGGAGGAGCATTAGCGGTGGACAGACTTCAGTGGGCGGGGCTCCTCCTCCACGCGGCTTCAGCGAGCGAGGGGCGAGTGTCATGGTGGGAGTCATGGCGGATTGGAGGCTGGCTGGGGAAATGGCCGGGCGAGGCGGTGCCCGGCCCCTTCTTTCTTTTTTTTCGCCACTGCCCGGCCCGTCCTCCTCCCCCACGCAGCAGGAGTTCGGCAGGAGGGGGAGGAAGGGGGGCAGAGAGCTTTTCTCGCGGCACAGCAGGAGGTCCGTCATGGCACACTTGTGTGCCACGGCACACTGGTTGAGAAAGACTGGTGTAGATGGCCAATTTACGCCAGTGTTTTCCAACCTTTTTTGAGCACATTTTTTACATTTGCCAAATTCTGGGGCACACCACCAAACAAAATGACACAAAATGACACTCTAACACAACAATACATATAGTTAATATGTTTTTTAATGTATTTATACACTCAGTGTGAAAACTGGACCTATTTCGATGAACACAACATAGATATCCTGGCAGGAATATTTTTTACATTTACAAAATCCTGGGGCACACCACCAACCAAAATGACACAAAATGACACTCTAACACAATAATACATATAGTTAATATGTTTTTTAATGTATTTATACACTCAGTGTGAAAACTGGACCTATTTCGATGAACACAACATAGATATCCTGGCAGGAATATTTTTTACATTTACAAAATCCTGGGGCACACCACCAACCAAAATGACACAAAATGACACTCTAACACAATAATCCATATAGTTAATATGTTTTTTAAATGTATTTATACACTCAGTGTGAAAACTGGACCTATTTCGATGAACACAACATAGATATCCTGGCAGGAATGGCAGAAAGACACAAACTTCCCACACAGAACTCCCATAACCAAGAGACAATACTATAAGAGTTTGGTGGGCATTGGCCTTGGGTTTTGGAGTTGTCGTTCACCTATATCCAGAGAGCACAATGTTGGATCACTCAATATGCCCAAATGTGAACACAGATGGAGTTTGGGGAAATAGACCTTGACATTTGGGAGTTACAGTTTCTGGGATTTATAGTTAACACACAATCAAAGAGCATCCTGAACTCTTGCAACAATGGAATTGAACCAAACTTGGCATATTGAACTCTCATTACCAACAGAGGGGAAAAAAAGGGTATTGGAGGTTCCAATTTCCCACGGCACACCTGATGATCGCTCATGGCACACTAGTGTGCCACGGCACACTGGTTGGGAAACACTGATTTAAGAAAGGGCGTGAAGGGGGAGGAAGAGGTCTCTGTCGAAAGCTGGCATGGGCAAACTTTGGCCTTCCATGTGTTTTGGACTCTAACTCCCACCATTCCTAGCAGTCTCAGGCCCTTTTCCTCCCCCCCCCCCCTCAGCCACTTAAGCAAGAAAGGGCCTCAGGCTGTTAGAAATGGTGGGACTTGAAGTCCAAAGCACCCAGACGGCCAAAGTTTTCCCATGCGTGTTTTAGGGACCTTAAAGTGGTGAGCCTCCTTCCAACATTGTGATTCTGGATAGAAAACAAACAACAACATAACATAACATTGTTTGAGTCCACAGTGCTCTCTGGGTGTAGGTGAACTACAACTTCCAAACTCAAGGTCAATTCCCAAGCAAACCCTTTCAGTACTTTCTGTTGGTAATGAGAGTTCAATATGCCAAGTTTGGTTCAATTCCATTGTTGCAAGAGTTCAGGTTGCTCTTTGATTGTGTGTTAACTATAAATCCCAGAAACTGTAACTCCCAAATGTCAAGGTTTATTTTCCCCAAACTCCATCTGTGTTCACATTTGGGCATATTGAGTATTCATGCCAAAGATCCAACATTGTTTGAGTCCACAGTGCTCTCTGGATATAGGTGAACTACAACTCCACAACCCCAGGTCAAGGCCCACCAAACTCTTACCGTTTTTTCTCTTGGTTATGGGAGCTCTGTGTGGGAAGTTGGTGTCTTTCTGCCGTTCTTGACAGGATATCTATGTTGTGTTCATCGAAACAGGCCCAGGTTTCACACTGAGTGTATAAATACATTGAAAAACATATTAACTATATGTATGACTGTGTTAGAGTGTCATTTTGTGTCATTTTGGTGGGTGGTGTGCCCCAGGATTTTGCAAATGTAAAAAGTGTGCCGCGGCTCAAAAAAAGGTTGGGAAACACTGGTCTAGTCTGTGTACATATATGTGTTTTGTGTGTGTATATATGTGTATGTGTGTGTGTAAATAAGTGGTTTTGCACATGCGTTGTATTTTGATGTCTTGGCTTTTGAAGTCTCTTCCATGGTGTTTTTCTGTGTTTTAATGAATGATGGTCACTCGTTGGCCTGATAAGTGCCTTGTGTCCACATTTGGTATCAATTCATCCAGTGGTTTTTGAGTTATGTTAATCCCACAAATGAACATTACATTTTTATTTATATAGATTGTTTTTATACTCATTTACTGCTTATGTTATATACTGCACTTGTAGTGCCTTGTAAGCTGCCCTGAGTCCCTTTTGGGAGATGATGGTGGACTATAAATAACGTTTATTTTTAATTATAAATAAAGTTTATTATTAATTATTATTAATGACAGGATGGGAGTCTGGGAAGTCCCCCCCCAATAATGGGCTGATAGAAAACAAATATTTCGATAACAGATATAATAAATAACACTTTATTTATATTCCGCCCTTCTCACCTCATAGGGGACTTAGGGCGGATCACAAGTATACATACACGGCAAACATTCAATGCTGTTTTTATAGATGTACACAGACAGAACAGAAAGGAGGTTTTTGTGTCGTGCCACAGGGGGTGCTGTTGCTCCATCCTCTATTTATTTATTTATTTATTTCAGGATTTTACCCCGCTCTTCTCAACCCCCGAGGGGGGACTCAGAGCGGCTTACAGTACGGCACAATTCGATGCCACATCATACAGTATAAAACCCCAAAACCCCACAACAATTAAAATACATTAAAACACATTAAAATACAGTTCCATCAGCAACATACACAGTCATTCCAAGTTAAAAACAATATTCACTCCATAAAAACATTGGCCCTCTTCATCCATTCCATTAAAATCCCCATCTAACATGCTGTTAGTGCTGGTGTGCAAAGGCCTGGTCCCAAAGCCAGGATTTTACCTTTTTCCTGAATGCCAGGAGGGATGAGGTGGACCGTACCTCCATAGGGAGCGCATTCCATAGGCGGGGAGCCACCGCCGAGAAGGCCCTGTCCCTCGTCCCCACCAACCGCATTTGAGAAGTCGGGCGGAAAAGAGAGCAGGGCCTCCCGGATGATCTTAGGTTACGGGGTGGGACGTAGCGGCCGATGCGTCGACAAGTAAGCTGGGCCAGAACCGTATAGAGCTTTAAAGGTCAAAACCAGCACTTTGAATTGAGCCCGGACTTGGGCAGGCAGCCAGTGGAGCTGACACAACAGGGGGGGTGGTCTGCTCCCTGTCTGTAGCTCCCGTTAGTAATCTGGCTGCCGCCCGCTGACTAATTGCAATTTCCGAACTGTCTTCAAAGGCAGCCCCACGAGAGTGTGTTGCAGTAATCTATTCGGGATGTGACCAGAGCGTGACGACCGTAGCCAGATCAGACTTCCCAAGGTACGGGCGCAGCTGGCGCACGAGTCTCAACTGTGCAAAGCTCCCTGGCCACCGCTGAGACCTGGGGTTCCAGGCTCAGCGATGAGTCCAGGATCACTCCCAAGCTGCGAACCTCGTCTTCAGGGGAGTGTAACCCCATCCAACACAGGCTGTAACCCTATGCCCTGTTCGGCCTTTCGACTGACCAGGAGGACCTCTGTCTTGTCTGGATTTAGTTTCAATTTGCTAGCCCTCATCCAGTCCGACACAGCAGCCAAGCACCGGTTCATGGTCTGGACAGCCTCCTTGGTGACAGGTGGGAAGGAGTGACAGATCTGGACGTCATCTGCGTACAGATAACACCTTACTCCGAAACTCCGAATGATCTCTCCCAGCGGTTTCTATGACGAAGAGTTGCCAGGACTTCCTCATTCCAGCATTTTCTGATCTTTTTCTTTATGGCATTGTAAAACACCTTCCCCTGCTTTTTTTTCCAGCAGTGTAGTCATATTTATTTGTTACAGGTTGTATATGTCGTTGATATTTATGTATATGTAAGTATTTTGTAAGGGTGAAACTTTGCTAACCCTAAGGGGTTAACAGTAAAATTATCTAGCAGAGCTTCCAAGAACCTCCGTAACCATGGAAACTGGAGGCGGAGCCTGCAGATGGCTTTAGAATCCTCGAGTTCAAATATTTTCAGTTGGTGGCTAACTGCCAACGCAGAAGGGTGTGTGAGAGAATTAGGGAGTCTGTTTAGCCAGCTTTCAGCGTGGTTTAAAAGACTCTGGGTTTAATCTAAGCCTGACTCTACTCTGGGGAAACGGTAGTGTAGGTGTGTAGCCTGCTATGGAAGCAGTGGCTGTTAATGACCAGCAGAGTGTGTAAACTGCTGATTTAGTTTTAAGAGTGCAGTGGCTTTGTCTTAGACTGTCTCTCCAGAGATAGCAACTTGTAACCTTAAGAAAGAACCTCCGAGTAGACTGTAACCAACCAAGCTCTTGAACTCTTGAAACCTCCACGCTCGAAACACTGTTTAAATAAACTTGATAGTTCGTTGTTACAAACATCTTTTCTGGTGATTCTTTCTCCCACAAGCCTTGAAAACACCTCTTTCGTAGTAGGTAGCCAACAGGCATGGTTTAGAACCCAAAAATAGGGAATCGAAAATCTAATGGGGGGGGGGGGATTTTTTTGATTAGTAATAGAAAGACTTACAAAAAAATTTCCAAAAATTTCTAAAATGTAACGTAATTACTAACGAAATTTGTTAGTAGTTCTAAAGTAGGCAAAGCAGGGAAACAGGACTGACACTGTTTTAAGCACAGGCAAATCAAGGGGCAACATTTCCCTTGGTTTCCTTGCAGGGAGATATAATGCATTAATATATTATTAATATTATTATTAATATTATTAAAGGACAGGGTTTCTTTGCAGGGACATATAATGCATTAATATATTATTATTAATAATATCATAAAAGGACAGGGTTTCTTTGCAGGGACATATAATGCATTAATATATTATTATTATTAAATAAAATAGTTGCCAATGCCCACCTCTGGTGCAGGCCTTGCTAATCTGTAGAGTTCTCCTCACTCCAGCTTTTTCCCATTCAGTTTTACCATAGCAGTCTAGGACCTCCGTTTGAACTCTATGGCTTTTCTTGATTCTGAACTCTTCCTTCTCCTCTCCGTGCTCTTTTCACTCCTGCTGCCCTTCTCTCAGCAGTTCTTATGTCCTTCTACTCTGTCCTTCTATCTAAACCCCCTTCCTGGGTGTTTAAATCGCTTTTTTCGTCAGTCCTCCAGCCCCTCTAGGAGTCCCGATCTGGATCTCTCTATTGTTTCCGGCTCCTTTTTCACTTCCTGGAGAAGGCCTTTCACTCTAATTAGGCTCCAAGCATGGAAAGGCCCCGATTTGACTGTGAGTTATGTCTGCAAAGCTATTTTGGAGGGCGACATTTTCCTGTTGGGTGGGCATCCGAAATAGTTACTAATCTAACGAAAAATTTGGGCCCAGGGGTGCGGAAAAGAAAGTCCACTTCCGGGATTGGCCCTGTGATGCGTATAAACTTGAAAGTCCCATACATACGAATCCCTTCTGATTTCTTTTCATTTTCATAACTTTTTTCTCATGCCTAGTAGCCAAACATAGTAAATTAATGGTGGCAGCAAGTGAAAATTAAGAGTAATCCTCCCATAAATTGAAATCCTTACATATTGTGGTGGCATTGGTAGTATATTCTGCCCTGCCACAGTTCTCCACAGTTTGATTGAAGAAAAGATCCTCACAAAGTGGACACAGGCTGTAAGCTGCGTCACAACAAGCGGTACCTAATTTCTCTAATTACAGCTAAAGCTGTTTCCGAACTGCTTAGGTAAACAGTGGGCAGGGCTGATGGTTGGCTGCTCACGTCAACCCGGGTTCGAACTTGCAACATTTCGGTTGATAGATCTTTTACCTGCTGATGATTTAACAGCTGTGCTAAACGTCTTAAATTCAGGAAGCTCCCAAAAATGGATCAGAGCCCCAACGAAAAGTCGGGACACCAAAATGGTTCACCCGGATTGCACAAGCCTACAGCCAGGTGCAAATCCTTGGTTTCCCAGAATCCAGATCCAATGTCACAATTCATAATTCATCCTCCTCAACTCTGAGCAAAAATTGCTTTCTGTCTCCTGAATGGAGACCTTTGTCTTTGGCTCAGATGTTCAGGGGCATCCCTTTGACAACGGCATAGACCCAGGGCCGGCCCCGGCCATTCCGCGGCCTACGCGGTCGCCAGTAGGGCGCTGGACCTGGGAGGGGCGTCGCGAACTGGGAGGGGCGCCGCCGGCGCAGCCCCGCCCGCCCGCTGCGCCTCTGCAGCCAGCTGCGCCACTGCCAGCGGCGCGCGCTGCCAGGCAGGACACCCTCGCGGCCGGGCAGGATGCCACTGCGCATGCACGGCCAGCCGGGACGTCGCGCGGCGTCGTCGCGCCACTGCTTGGGACGCACTCGTGGCCGGGCAAGACGCCAGCGCGCATGCGTGGCCGGGCAGGGACGTCAGCGCCCATGCGCTGGCGGGCGGGACGTCGCCGCGTGGCGCCAGCGCGCAGAACGCACTTGGAGGCCGCCTGGGGCGCCAGCGCGCATGCGCGAGGCCGTCCAGGTGCCACCGGGGGGCGCAAAAATAAGGTTTGCCTACCCCCCCGGGAGAGGTGAGGCCGCCCCTGCATAGACCAATCATGGCCAGGACAAAGGGGCCTGGCGGCTCCCCATCCGGTGTCCCCCTTTGGGTGATTAGTTTTACAGACTCGTCCCTTAACCCAGAAGTGACACATTAAATCACCAAAGTCCCAATAATTCTTACTGTAGCTCCACGGAGATGTGCACCATATGGAGTTAATTAGTAGCACAACAAAACAATCACTTAGTCCCTTAATTAGTTTTTTCCGGGAAATGATAACAAACGCAAACAATGTAGTCAAACAAATGTCCAACCCGCATTGATGGTTTAGTGGCCCCCGTGAAAGAGGCGTCACGCTGAGTCCTCTTAGCAGGCTTCGATTTATTCCAGATGCATTTGAGAGCAAATTTCAGCTTTTGTCCAGCCACTGCCTTTAATCCTGAAGATCAATTATTTATTATATCTAAATACAATGGAAGGGAAGATAGTGGGGGGACTTCTCATTAAGGAAAGCAGGATAAAGGGAAACAAGAGACGGCTACAGAAACCCTTCAGCAAGAAGATTGCAGGGAGCCAAAGAGCTGCAGAGCTGCAATTTGAGAGAACGAAAACACACGCGCAGCGGAGGAATTGAGAATGTTTTTCTCCATATTATCCCAGCACTTGACGATCAAGTACGATAGCTGGACCTTCATTACTCACACAGATTAAGAAGATCAATAGCAGTTGTCTCATCCATTAATTTAAGAGCTAACAGCTTGGGGCAAGGAATCGAACTCACCCAACAGATGACAGAGATGGAGGCCATCTTGGGAGCTTATGCAGAACCAGGGGATGCGATCCATGGCAATATTAAGACTCACAAGAACGCAAAACTGTTGGCAGTCCAATTTCTAGCAGAACCAACGTGTACCTATGTGTTGACTCCAAATGATTCCATAGGTCTGCTCTGGGTGGGGTTCTCCAGTACGATTCAGGTTGCTGTGTATCCATACACGTCAATGAATTTTGTACCACTTCTGTTTTCAGGGCTCCATTTACTGAAATTCTGGGATTTAGTGACGAACACTTCAATACACAAACAGAGCAATCACTGGTAACAACTCACTATACACAAAGCTAAACCACAGGGCATAAAGGGGCAGATCTATGGGAATAAAGGTGTAGACACGTGTTTGAGGTAAAAATCACAGGTATAATCATATGAACAAATTCAAGTGCTAAATAGCATAACAATCTCACAAAAAGCACAATGCAATGCAATTCATTCACAGTGTTCCAGATTCACATAATAACAATAGTAGTGCCCCTACAATGGTATAGGGCCAAGTACAATATTCCAACAGAATCTGTGTTCCCTATCAATAGTCAAGAGTATAATAACTCATAGGCTAACGACTGAGTCAGAAAGGGAGCCTTGGTGGGTTGAAAAGCTGGCAAGCTGCTGGATGGGCAGGCGCCAACGGCTGGAGGTAAGCTGGCGACGCCAAGATGGCTGTTTCGCATAAACTCCGCTTCCTCAGGGCGCTCAAAACTTCTGACCGCTCCTCCCCAGTGGTGTAGTAACACAATAAGGACTCAAAGTCTGATTCCAGCCCGGGAGATGACTCACAGCATTGACATGTATTAGAACGCGGAAACGCGAAATCTCCTGTATCGACTTTGAGTCCTTATTGTGTTACTACAACACTGGGGAGGAGCAGTCAGAAGTTTTGAGCGCCCTGAGGAAGCAGAGTTTACGCGAAACGGCCATCTTGGCATCGTCAGCTTACCTCCAGAATCTTCTCTATGAGCCCGGGATTCTGCAGCAAATCCCCCCCCCCAAGAATATGTATGTGTGTGCACCCAGGCAGCAAGGCTGTGCCCGGGGGTGTGGCTTTTCCCGGGCTCATAGAGAAGAGCCTTTTGCAGTTTGCACCGCTTGAGGAGGGACCACAGTCCGAGTACTTCGGTTTGAATTTTACCTCTTCTTATACCCATTGTTATTGCTGCTGTATTATTGCATGTGCATGGAATGTAGGTATATGACCAGTTGGATTACTTATAATATTAGGCACTTACAGTAGCATTCATTCTATTATACATTAGGTTGGTTTCTCACCCCAATACTCTTTGATGCGTTAGATCCTGGCAGGGCAGGAGGAGTGGACGGCTCTCCCTGCCCCTTCTGCCTGCCAGGATCTAAAGCCTTGAAGAGGCTTCATGAGGGGCCAACTTCCGCCCTCCAGGTGTTTTGGACTTCAACTCCCACCATTCCTCACAGCCTCAGGCCTCTTCCTTTTCCTCTCAGCCTGGGCAAACTTGGGCCCTCGCTCCCTCAGGATCGGGGTGAGAGAGAGGCAGCAAGGAGCGAGGGGGGCCCTCCTCCTCCTTTTTTTGCTGCTTCCATGAATAGAATACCCCCTCCCTCCCTCCCTCCCTCCCTCCTTCCTATTTGGAGAGTCCCATCTAGAATTCAGTGTGATTTATTCAAGTTTTTTGGCCTACAACTCCCAGAAATCCCAGCCAATTTACCAGCTGTTAGGATTTCTGGGAGTTGTAGGCCAAAACCATCTGAATGCGCATGCGCTGGCATACGAACTACTAACGAATTTCGTTAGTAATTAAGTTACATTTTAGAAATTTTTGGAATTTTTTTGTAAGTCTTTCTTTTACTAATCAACCCCCCCCCCCCAATTTGATTTTAGAATCGCCATTTTTGGGTTCGAAACCATGCCTAGTCTGTCCACCCTAGCCTCCAGGACCGGGCCTCACCCCGCCTCCTCCTCCGCTGCCGTTTTCCTGGTGACCCCATCCATGGAAATTGTAAGTAGTTCACCCGAGTCTGGATCTCCTGGCCACTCTTCAGTGGGCCACTTAGTTGGAAAATCCCAGGATTGGTCCCAGTATAGGTCTCGGGACTCCTGCTGGGGGGGATTTGGAGTGGAGACTCTAGGATCAGACTTCAATTCCTGGGGTTGGAGCATACTCAATCTCCTTAAAAGGTTGCCAATTTTTTTAAGCAGAGAAGTAGTCGCTGATATCCAGTAATTAAATAATCCATCGCAGGTTGGCCCGGCCCCACAGAGCACGGCCCCGTAAGGTGCGGCACTGGGTCAGGCCTAGACCGGCCTCCATGTGACATAGCCACGGCCGCAGTCGGGTTCTTCCCACTTAAGGATGGCCGGTCTTTCCTTGATGGTAAGAGTCAGACCTTGTAACTTAGCAGGGCCTGTTCTGGTTAGTACTCAGATGGGAGACCACCAATGAATTCCAGGCTGTTGGTTGAATTACAGAAGAAGAAATCGACAAAACCAACTCTGAGGATTCCTGACCTCAGAAAACTCTAGAGAACTCATAGGGTCACCACAAGGCAATAGGTGACTTGAGACACATACACACAAGTGGTTCAGTAATACAACCTGTTATATGGAAAGATTCTGGGGTCTTTCCCCCGTTTGGATATCTTCACAAAGAGTCTGGATATTGACCTATAGGGGATGTTGTATCCGGAGCTCCTACACCAAGTTCGGGGTTGAACTTGATGGTCCACGAGACCCCTTCTAACCATTTTGATTCTATAATTCTGGGACTTCGAAGGTAGAAATGTACTCTGCGGAGAGAGTGATTATATCCACTTGGGATACTATGAGGATTGTAGTTCTGGCAAGTGGCGACTCAAAGGATCAAGGGTCTGGAGAACAAGTCCTATGAGAAGTGGCTTCAAGAGCTGGGCATGTTTAGCCTGCAGAAGAGAAGGCTGAGAGGAGACATGATGAGAGCCATGGATCAAGATGTGAGGGGACGTCATAGTGAGGAGGGAGCACGCTTGTGTTTTGCTGCCCTGGAGACCAGGACATGGAACAATGGCTTCAATTTACAGGAAAAGAGGTTCCATTTAAACACGAGGAAGAACTTCCTGACTGTGTGAGAGAGAAAGCTGTTCAGCAGTGGAACTAAATCCAAAGCATACCTATAGAGACTTATAGGAGTGTTGAATGAAAAGTAATGCCTCCACCTTCGTAAGTCCTCAACCGATGGCAGTCCTGGTATGTGGCAGGTACTGGCTTGTTCAGTAGACTCTCCTCTACAGTTCCATTTTGGCGGGAAGCCTTAGGATTCCTACGAGGGTTGAATGAAAAGTAATGCCTCCACTTTCGTAATTCCTCAACCGATGGCAGTACTGGTTTGTGGCAGGTACTGGCTTGTTCAGTAGACTCTCCTCTACAGTTTCATTTTGGCGGGAAGCCTTAGCATTGAACAGTTGTGTTGTTGAAGTGTGAAATACGGAACCCTGCGCAGACAGTCGGTCAATGCGACTTAAGCAATGTGCAGTCATTGAATTCTTGACAGCAGAAGGTGTTATCCCAAAGGAGATTCATCAGAGAATGCAAGTTGTTGATGGTGGTTGTGTTGATGTGAGGACTGTGCATCGTTGGGTGAGTAAGTTAAAAGATGTTGAGGTCGGAACATCTGATTTGCGTGACAAACAAAGAGTTGGACGTCCTGTGACAACAACCACCGAGTTTCACAAGCAAAAGGTTGACAGATTGATTCAGGGCGATCGTCATATCACCCAGAGAGAAATTTCAAGCAAAATCAGCATTTCACAAGAACGTGTGGGTCACATGATTGCTTTGCTTGACTATCGGAAGATCTGTGCACGATGGGTACACAGCAGAACTTCAGAGACAAGATCTCATCACCGTACGGCATTTTCCATTCAGTCCAGATTTACCAGCATCTGACTTCCATCTGTTCCCAATAATGAAAGAAGATCATTATGCTTCTGATGAAGACGTTGAGAGAACTGTGAGACGCTGTTTGTGGAAAAAGAGTGTCGACTTCTTCCGTGACGGCTTCAGAAAACCTGTTCATCGTTGGCAGAGCTGTATCCAATTGTCTGGTGAGTATGTGGAAAAGTGAATAGTAGGCCTGTTTTATCACGGAAAAAACTGCTTCAAAAGTCGATTTGGATGTAGGGTGCTGGGAGCCTCGTATCTGATAGACTTCAGTATTTAGAGGTCAGCTTGAGGCCCCTCCTCGCTTCCTGGTTCCCCTGCAGCCCCCACGGGGCGTTGCAGAGGGCGGGGGAGCGCTCTCCCTTGCCTTCTGCCACGCCCCGTGGGAGTGGCTGGCAGCGGGCACCAGGAAGCCCGAGGTGTGGCCTTCGAAGGCCCCTCCTCGCTCTGCAATGACCCGCGGGAGCGGCAGCGCGCGGGAGCGGCAGCGCCCGGCAGGCGGGAATTTGCCCCACTTACAAGATGGCGCTCTAGGCAGCGGCCTAGTTGGGCTATATCTGTGACCGCCCCTGGGCCCAGGTGACCTTTTTTTAAAATAAAAAAACCGCGACGCTTTCCAAGGCGCGGGCCCCTCTCTCGGGGCGAACCCGTTCCAGGGCGCCCTGCCCTTCACGAAGAAAAGAGAACTCTCCCCGGGGCTCCTGCGGGCTTCTCCGGGATCGGTCGCGTTACCGCACTGGACACCTCGCGGCGCCCGTCTCCGCCGCTCCGGATTCGGGGATCTGAACCCGACTCCCTTTCGATCGGTCGAGGGCGACGGAGGCCATCGCCCGTCTCTTCGGAACGGCGCTCACCTATCTCTTAGGACCGACTGACCCATGTTCAACTGCTGTTCACATGGAACCCTTCTCCACTTCGGCCTTCAAAGTTCTCGTTTGAATATTTGCTACTACCACCAAGATCTGCACCCGCGGCGGCACCACCCGGGCCCGCGCCCTAGGCTTCAAGGCCCACCGCGGCGGCCCTCCTACTCGTCGCGGCCTAGCCCCCGCGGCCCGCATCGCCCAGGTGACCTTTTGTGGCATTTCCCAACTCTTTAAATTCTGTGAAACCTCCTCAGACCATGCTAAATCTGCCATTTCTTGGCTTTGCTTTTCCTCCCATTGGTAGCAGTTCTTCTCCAGTGAAGTTCATTCCCTGAAGGTTTCCTTTGTGAAAAGAAAGACTTCTCATGGGAAAAGAGGAAGGAAGGTCGGCAAAAACCTCTCGGTGGCAACTTTCACCGCATCAAAAATATACGTGCGTGACTTGCGCTCAAGCTATTTCCAATCTTGGGAGTGCTCTCTAAAAGGCGGCGTCTCCCGACCGCCTTCTGGTTAGAATGCAAATATATGAGCTTCGGCGAAGTGACCTGCGCTAAGTGGTTTAATGCAAGCGGCAGCAAACTGCTCATGAATTCTGTATTAAGGCACCGGAGCTCCATGATGTTGCAAGCGCCTTCCTAATCATAAAGCCGCCCCGTATTTATCACCATCTCTCAAGGCAAAGAGCGTCAATATTTCTCAAACGGGGAGAAGGAGAAAAGGGAATATTAACTGGTCGTAGCCTCGAGGGATCCCTCTTATTCGTCCCTCCTGCCATTTCAAACAGCCTTGGTCATCTTTATACATGTATATATGTATTAATATATGAACTGGCATAATTTACACCCTATTTCTCTGCCTCACCCCTTCATTGGCAAGGGATAAAAGAGAACATAAAAAGGACTCTCCGCACTTTATAGATCTTTCCGAGCTCGGCGGGTCTGTTTTTAAATAAATGGATATGTAGCAAAATCATCTTGCCAGCTACTCAATAGCTGTTCGTTTTAGGCCAAGTTGCATGTTATGCTTGAGTTGGAGTGCTCAGTATGCTTTGTTTTCTTGCCTTGTACCTTTGTTTTCCTGCCTTGTACCAAGCATTGACCTTGAGTTTTGGAGTTGTAGTTCACCTATATCCAGAGAGCACTGTGGACTCAAACAATGTTGGATCAGGACCAAACTTGGCATGAATACTCAATATGCCCAAATGTGAACACAGATGAAGTTTGGGGGAAATAGATCTTGACTTTTGGGAGTTACAGTTTCTGGGATTTATAGTTAACACACAATCAAAGAGCAGCCTGAACTCTTGCAACAATGGAATTGAACCAAACTTGGCATATTGAACTCTCATTACCAACAGAAAGTACTGAAGGCACCTTATGGCCATTCACAGGTGGGCAAATTTCCGCCGGCCTTTTGTGTGTGTGTTGTCAAAGGCTTTCATGGTCGGAATCACTGGGTTGCTGTGTGTTTGTCAGGCTGTCTGGCCATGTTACAGAAGCATTCTCTCCTGACATTTCGCCCACATCTATGGCAGAAAACCTCAGAGGTTGTGAGGTCTGTTGGAAACGAAGATATCTATGGCAGTGTTTTTCAACCTTTTTTGAGCCGCGGCACATTTTTTACATTTACAAAATCCTAAATGCCAGTCGAAAGCTGGCATGGTCAAACTTGGACCGTCAAGGTGTTTTGGACTCCAACTCCCACCATTCCTAGCAGCCTCGGGCCCTTTTCCTTTTTCCTCCTCAGTCATTTAAGCAGGAAAGGGCCTCAGGCTGTTAGGCATGGTGGGAGTTGAAGTCCAAAGCACCCAGAGGGCCGATGTTTTCCCATGCCTGCTTTAGGGACCTTAAAGTGGTGAGCCTCCTTCCAACATTGCAATTCTGGATAGAAAACAAACAACAACATAACATAACATTGTTTGAGTCCACAGTGCTCTCTGGGTGTATATGAACTACAACTTCCAAACTCAAGGTCAATTCCCAAGCAAACCCTTTCAGTACTTTCTGTTGGTAATGAGAGTTCGATATGCCAAGTTTGGTTCAATTCCATTGTTGCAAGAGTTCAGGATGCTCTTTGATTGTGTGTTAACTATAAATCCCAGAAACTGTAACTCCCAAAAGTCAAGATCTATTTTCCCCAAACTTCATCTGTGTTCACATTTGGGCATATTGAGTATTCATGCCAAGTTTGGTCCTGATCCAACATTGTTTGAGTCCACAGTGCTCTCTGAATACAGGTGAACTACAACTCCAAAACTCAAGGTCAATGCTCGCCAAACTCTTATAGCATTTTCTCTTGTTAATGGGAGTTCTGTGTGGGAAGTTTGTGTCTTTCTGCCATTCCTGCCAGGATATCTATGTTGTGTTCATCGAAACAGGCCCAGGTTTTACACTGAGTGTATAAATACATTTAAAAACATATAAATTATATGTATGACTGTGTTAGAGTGTCATTTTGTGTCATTTTGGTGGGTGGTGTGCCCCAGGTTTTTGTGTGCCCCCTCAAGGCTGGAGAAGCTGTGGGAGAGCTGAAGCCTGGGGGACGGGGAGGAGCCAGGTCATGTGGAGAAGCATGAGCGGTGGACAGGTTTCAGTGGGCGGGGCTCCTCCGCGCGGCGAGTGAGCGGCGGAAGCCATGGTGGATTGGAGGCTGGCTGGGGAAACGGCCGAAGGAGGTGGCGCCCGGGCCCCTTCTTCTTTTTCTTCGCTGTCACCCGGCCCTTCCTCCTCTTCCCCCAAGCAGCAGGAGTTCGGCAAGAAGAGGGGGGAAGGAAGGGGGGCAGAGAGCTTTTCTCGCAGCACAGCAGGAGGTCCGTCACGGCACACTACTGTGCCGCATCACAGCGGTTGGGAAACACTGCATTAAAATATTACTGTTGACATGACTTAATTGTGCTTCTTTGAGTATGGTGTAGAAGTGTCACAGATCTATTATATCTCTTGAACTCGTGCTGCATATTCTATCCCCCCCCCCATGTACTACTATTCCGATGCCAACATTAAGAGGTTGGCATTGCGTGCTTCCAGGGACTGTGCAAAAGAAGAGGTTAGTGAAGTATGTTTCCTATCCCTCCTGCTGATCTCTCGGAGTTCAGGTGCTGCGTCCACAAGTAAAGTGAACTCAGCCCAAACTTTTTCTGCGTGTTGTTGTTCTTTGAGTTTCCTGATCTCTTCCCTTTCTCTGGGGACTTTGGGCCCCGGTGACGACAATCCTCCCCATTCAGGAAGATTGATTTCTTGTCACATAAGTTCAGCGGTTAAGAAAAAAGGTGCCTGTCCCATTTTCCACACCTGTCACGTTGACTTCTATAATGAACCCGTTACACAGACCTCAGAAATGGATGGAAACCTTTTCTGACAGCCCTTGTCAGGCGAAGAGGCAGGGAGCTGGGGGTGGCGGAGGGGGGATGACAATGTATTCAAGGCAGTGAACTTTTAGCACTTTTGTGGACAATGACAAGGAACTCGGGCTCGGTCTTTACCGAGGAAGACCGAGGAAGGATGGGAAAATGCACTTACTTATTTGCGTGGGGATTCTTTTATTTAGCATGCGAAATATATGCATGTGCAAAAATAGAGACGGACAGGCTTGTTTGATTGATGGTTCATTGGGACAATTTGCACTCCACCTTCCCTTTTGAATGAAAGCACACAAGACAACTTATGTCATATTATTATGAGGGAGATAACCACCTGAAATGTTGCTGCAAGTCCCAGATGTAGCGATTGGGGAGCCCTCGTCAATGGAGCAATGAATCCACTGCAGATTTTAATGAATGCGTTCAAAGAGCTATCCAAGGTGCTGAATCCTCCCCCAAAATAGATTCAGAACTTTGGGGAACTCCTTCAAAGAGGTACAAAACCCATAGAGGAGTCGGTGCCTTATTTATTTGTTTATTTGTTTATTACTAGCCAGGGCCGGTTCGTCCACGAAGCAGCCGCGTAGGGTGACGTCACCGGGGAGGGGTGACGTCACCCAGGAGGGGCGCCATGGCACCGGCTCCCCGCCGCCCGCAGCGCCCAGGCGCCCGTGCCGCGCTGCCCTGCCCTGCCGCCGCTGGCCAGGCCTTCGCGACCGGCCCGCGCCATTGTGCCGCGCCATTGTTAGGCATCCCGGGGGTGCTCCGCCACGCTTCCGCATGCGCGGAGCTTTTTGCGCATGCGCGAAAAGGCCCGCCCCTGCGGATTGGCTCCCGCGTTTGAACCAGTGCGCGTGCGCAGATTGGCGCATGTGCACTGGCCGCCAAAGCAAGAGGCGCGCTCTGGAGCCAGTGCGCGGGCAAATTGGCGCATGCGCACTGGGGGGGTTTGCATTTTTTCGCGTACCCCCCGGGAACAGCTTGGTCCGCCCCTGTTACTAGCGTTACCTGCCACGCCTTGCTGTGGCCAACTTTCCCTTCTTTTTTCTTTCCTCCTTTCTTTCCTCCTTTCTTTCTTTCTTTCTCTCCTTCCTTACTTCTCTTCCTCTTCTCTTCCTTCCCCCCTTTTCTTCCCCTTCCCCTTTCTTCCTTCTCTACCTATTCTTGGACTGCAACTCCCAGCAGTCCTCCTGATCAATCTACCTACCTACCTACCTATTTATTTATTTATGATTTGGACTTGTACGCCACCACTCCCCGAGGGCTCGGAGCAGCTTACAATCAGGTAAAACACACAGAGGTAAAAGCATACACATTAAACTGGCTTAAAGGATTTCTGGCCTAGCAATCAAAGGCTAGCCGGAAAAGGTGAGTCTTGCAGGCCTTGCAGAAGGAGAGAAGGTCCTGCATGGCCCGTACATCGCTAGGAAGAGTGTTCCATATTGACGGCGTCACTACAGAAAAGGCTCTGCGCAGGGTCGATGTAAGAGGGATTGCTTTGAAGGTCTATACTTCAAGGCGGTTCATTTGTTCGGAACAAAGTGACCTCTAGGGTTGGTAGGGGAAAAGACGGCCCCTCAGATACAGCGGCCCCAGACCATGCAAGGCCTTGAAAGTTAATGCCATCACCTTGAAGGTGATCCGGTGCTCGACTGGAAGCCAATGAAGCTGCTGGAGGATAGGTGTTATGTGACATCTCACTGGAGCCCCAGTGAGAAGTCGTGCAGCGGCATTCTGGACGAGCTTAAGTTTCTGGATCACTGACAAGGGCAGGCCAATGTAAAGGGCATTACAGTAGTCCAGTCCCGAGATGACCGTGGCTTGGAGCACCGTGGCCAGGTCATCTCTGGATAGGTAGGGGGCCAGACGCCTAGCTTGCCGCAGGTGGAAAAAGGCAGTTTTGCTGATGCTGGAGACCTGGACCCCCATCGACAGCGACAGGTCAAAAATGACCCCAAGGCTCTTAACTGAGGATGTCGGGCATAATGCCTTGCCATCCAAACTAGGCAGTCGGGCCTCCCCACCAACCGGGTGGCCCAGCCACAGTATCTCCGTCTTTGCTGGATTCACCCTCAATCTACTGGCACGCAGCCAACCAGTAACAGTTTCAAGGCACTGTTGGAAACGCGAGGGTATGGAGTCCGGCCGGCCTTCTATTTTCAGAATGAGCTGGGTGTCGACAGTGTACTGATCACATTCCAGTTAGCGGGAAGCTTTAGCATTGAACAGTTGTGTTGTTAAAGTGCGAAGTATGCGACAGATTGATTCAGGACGATTGTCGTATCACTCAGAGAGAAATTTCAAGCATAATCAGCATTTCACAAGAACATGTGGGTCACATTATTATTTTGCTTGGCTATCGGAAGATCTGTGCATGATGTGTACCCAGGATGCTGTTGCCTGAAATGAAGGCGCACAGACTTCTTCCATGATGGCTTCAGAAAACTTGTTCATCGTTGGCAGAAATGTATTCAATTGTCTGGTGATTGTGTGGAAAACTGAATAGTGGGAGTTAAAGAGCACATTCTAAGGATTATTTCTGCATTTGATTTATTAAAATATTCTCACCTAAACCCATGTAACGAAGGTGGAGGCATTACTTTTCATTCAATCCTTTTATAACTAAGACTGTTTGTAGAAATACTGAGTTGTTCAGAAGTGGAAATCTCTCAGCCCCGGAGTGTGGTGGAGGCCCCTTCTTTGGAGGCTTGGATGGCCATCTGTCGAGGGTGCTTCTTATTCTTATTCTATTATTGTTTACTTTATTTATATTCCGCTCTTCTCACCCCGAAGGGGACTCAGAGCAGATTACAGGTACACATACTTAGCAGACAATCCCTGCCGTTTCCACATACATACATATAGACGAACAGAGGCAAACTCTAGCCACCATTCAGTCAAAATTTGCCTCCTCACTTAATGTGGTACCTTTATCTCCTACTTGACAGATGCAACTGTCTTTCGGGCTGCAAAGGTCAACAGCAGGCTACACATAAAGGTCGAACACCCACTTCGACCCGGGCTGGCCTTGAACTCATGACCTACTGATCAGAGAGATCTTATGCAGCTGACACCTAGCCAGTAGGCATGGTTTAGAACCCAAAAATAGGAAATCGAAAATCTAATGGGGGGGGGGGGCTTTTTTGTATTAGTAATAGGAAGACTTACAAAAGATTTTCCAAAAAGTTCTAAAATGTAACTTAATTACTAACGAAATTCGTTAGTAGTTCGTATGCCAGCGCATGCGCATTCCAGATGGTTTGGCCTACAACTCCCAGAAATCCTAACAGCTGGTAAATTGGCTGGGATTTCTGGGAGTTGTAGGCCAAAACTTGAATAAATCACACTGAATTCTAGATGGGACTCTCCAAATAAGAAGGAGGGAGGGAAGGAGGGAGGGAGGGAAGGAGCGGGGTAATCTATTCTTGGAAGCAGCAAAAGAAAAGGAGGAGGAGCCCCCCCCTCGCTCCTCGCTGCCTCTCTCACCCCGATCCCGAGGGAGCGAGGGCCCAAGTTTGCCCAGGCTGGTCATATACCTACATTCTATGCACATGCAATAATACAGCAGTAATAACAATGGGTATAAGAAGAGGTAAAATTCAAACCGAAGTATTCTGACTGGTCCCTGCCTCATGCGGTGCAAACGGGCTCTTTCTGTGAGCCCGGAAAAGCCAGCGTTTTTCTGCTTGGGTGCACACACATACATATTCTTTGGGGGGGTATTTGGTGCAGAATCTCCTCTATTCGCCGGGGATTCTGCAGCAAATCCCCCCAAGAATATGTATGTGTGTGCACCCAAGCAGAAAACGCTGGCTTTTCCCCGGGCTAATTTCCTCGGCTAATAAGAGAAGAGCCCGTTTGCACCGCATGAGGACCTCTTGAATTACTGGTGTATTATTGCATGTGCATGGAATTTACCTCTTGTTATTGTTATTACTGGTGTATTATTGCATGTGCATGGAATGTAGGTATGACCAGTTGGATTACTTATAATATTAGGCACTTACAGTAGCATTCATTCTATTATACATTAGGTTGGTTTCTCACCCCAATACTCTTTGATGCTTTAGATCCTGGCAGGGCAGGAGAGGCAGGAAGCCTGGAAAAATGTAAACAGAGAGTTTACTCAGAAGTAAATCCACAAAGGAGGGCCCTTCATCCAAAGTGCCCTCCTTGCAGATTTACTTCTGAGTAATCCTCTCTGTTTACATTTGTCCAGGCTTCCAGCCAAAAGAAGGAGCGAGTTTAGGGCTTGCCTTGCCATAATACTTATTGGCAAGGGAGGCGGGAAGGTGGTGAGAGAGAAGGAGGGTGCCCCCTTACGACCTAATAACGACACTTAAGAAAATCCTGGCCCCGGTTCGAAAAAGAAAGTCCACTTCCTGGTTGGCGTTCCAGGTGCGGAAATACTCGAAAGTAGCATTTCTTACGAATTTCTTACGAAACGAATCATTTTCATAACTTTTTTCTCATGCCTACTAGCCAGCTGCGCCACATTCCCGGGTCTTGGTAGAATGGGGTTGGACCGGGCGGCCCACGAGGTCTCTTCCATCTCTCGGATTCTATGATTCTATTACAGGAAAGGTTATTGTAACTAGAATGTAAAATCCAAAGTGCTTCTCTGTACTCTTTTTCAAGAGCTTTGGAAGCAAACATATTTATCTCCTTCTCCAGAGGAAAACAAGCAAAACAAAACCCCTTAAGTATTTTAAAGAGTCAAGGATTTGTTTGGATCAAATGGTGAATATCGTCCTGCGGAGCTTTTGGGAATAGCAGCAGGATTAGCTTACACCTGGTGTTGATTTATATCAAATATCTGCTCCCTCTCTCACTTCCCTCTTCGTTTCGTTCTTGGCTCTGTCGACACTGGCGCTGTAAAATTTAAAGAGCGTTGGAATGGGCAATAAAGAAGCATTAGCCCACAATTGCATTGTTGTTGTTTTTATTTTGCAAGGGAGGCCAATGGAATAAGAGAGTCTGATCGGACTGACCTTGGAATTGATGTTAACCGGGCAGGAAATGATCGTGAAATATTTTTGGACTGTTGTGAGGCAATTGAAAGGCATCAATGCTTATTCTTCATCTCAGTTCCTAACACCATCAGAAATGCGTTTTGAGATGGTCATAGGCGACCCCCGTGAAAGCATCATTCGACCCCCAAAGGGGTCGCGACCCATAGGTTAGGAACCACTGATAATAATAATAATATACTTTATTTATATTTTGCTCTATCTCCCCCGAGGGGACTCAGAGGCGACCCCCGTGAAAGCGTCATTCGATTACATAATAGAACCACTGATAATAATAATATACTTTATTTATATTTTGCTCTATCTCCCCCGAGGGGACTCAGAGTGGATAACATGTTTGGGCTGGAAGTCAGCCTGAAGAAAATGGAAGTCCTCTACCAGCCCGCACCACAGGAAGAACACCATCATCCCCACGTCAGCAAAGGCAAATATGCGCTTAAGTCCATTCAGCAGTTCACCTACCTGGGAAGCACCATCTCTTCAGATGCCAAGATTGATAAAGAGATAGATCACAGATTAGGAAAGGCATAGAGTGCATTCGGAAGGCTTCACAAAAAAGTCTGGAGCAACAAGCACCTGAGACAAAGCACCAAAATCAGTGTGTACAGAGCTATTGTACTGTCTATTCTCCTCTATGCGTCTGAAACATGGGTCACCTATCGCCAACACCTACCACTCCTCGAACGCTTTCACCAGCGCTTTCCTGCGTACCCACTTTTTGTTTCCCTCCCTCATTCTCTCCTTCCTTCCTTCTCTACCTCTTTCTTTAGTTCCTTCCTTCTCTGCTTTTTCCTTCCTTCCCCCTTTCCCTCCTTCCTTCCTTCCTTCCATTGAGACATAGGCCAGAAAAGAGTTGGGGTCGAAGGCAGCGCTTGAGAGAGGTGCATCCCTGCTCTCTGCAGAGCAAGGGCTCCACGGTTAATAAACCGGGCATCTGCATCTGTATTGTCACTTAGCTTTTTGGAGTTTTTATGTTCTCTTGCTGCTTTTGGGGGGGGGGGGTTATGAGTGATGGTCACTCGTTGGTCTGTTAAGGGTGTAGTGTCCAAATTTGGTGTCAATTCGTCCAGTGATTTTTGAGTTAGATTAATCCCTCAAATGAACATTACATTTTTATTTATATAGATAGTAATCCCAGCAAACAAAAAGAGCAGCCTAGCTCTCCTCTAGAGTAGACATCAGAAACAACTTTGAGGAAGCATTAAACCAAAGCAGAAAGGAGATTGCAGGCAGCAGAGAAAACAGAGGGGATTTTAAAGGTAGTCCAGGGGGGATACAGGATAACTCTACTGAGCTTCAGGTCATCACCACTCTTCCTTCCCTCGGCCTCCTTAAAAATGCCTTGGAAAGTTGTGTGGCATGCTGTTGGTGCTGGGAGAGAAAGCGCACGTGCCTGCCTCTCCTCTAGAGTAGAAAGCAGAAACAACTTTGAGGAAGCATTAAACCAAAGCAGAAAGGAGATTGCAGGCAGCAGAGAAAACAGAGGGGATTTTTAAGGTAGTCCAGGGCGGATACAGGATAGCTCTACTGAGCTCTAGGTCATCATCACTCTTCCTTCCCTGGGCCTCCTTAAAAATGCCTTGGAAATTTGTGTGGCATGCTGTTGGTGCTGGGAGAGAAAGCGCACGTACCTGCCTCTCCTCTAGAGTAGAAAGCAGAAACAGTTTTGAGGAAGCATTAAACCAAAGCAGAAAGGAGATTGCAGGCAGCAGAGAAAACAGAGGGGATTTTAAAGGTAGTCCAGGGTGGATACAGGATAGCTCTACTGAGCTCTAGGTCATCATCACTCTTCCTTTCCTGGGCCTTCTTAAAAATGTCTTGGAAATTTGTGTGGCATGCTGTTGGTGCTGGGAGAGAAAGCACACGTACCTGCCTCCCCTCTAGAGTAGAAAGCAGAAACAGTTTTGAGGAAGCATTAAACCAAAGCAGAAAGGAGATTGCAGGCAGCAGAGAAAACAGAGGGGATTTTTAAGGTAGTCCAGGGCGGATACAGGATAGCTCTACTGAGCTCTAGGTCATCATCACTCTTCCTTTCCTGGGCCTCCTTAAAAATGTCTTGGAAAGTTGTGTGGCATGCTGTTGGTGCTGGGAGAGAAAGCGCATGTGCCTGCCTCTCCTCTAGAATAGAAACAGCTCTAAGAAGGATTAAACCCAGTGTCCTCTACAAACAGAAGGGAAAGGATCCAGAAAGAGTGGTATGTTAACTCTGATGCTTTTTAAAATCCAGGTCTTAATGCAGGATATTTTTTTTATAAAGTTTATTGAGTTAAAAAGAACATAGATACATACGTACAATTGACATTGGACAGATAGGGTGTTGGGCAGGGGTGGTATAGGGGGTGGGGGGGGGAATGGGGATATGGGGAGGGAGGGTAGACATATCGGGTAACATATAACAGTTTAAAAACAAATCATACAAACAGGTTGACTTCACCCAAAGAAATATCCGCTTAGTATTGTGTCTTGGAGTGTTTTTCTATATTTTCACTTCTTCATACCCAAAATCCCTTTAAATTAATATTTTCTTTCTTATTAATGTATTCAACAAAAGGCTTCCATACTTTCGAGAAGTGAGCTATTAAGTTTCCTCTCAAAATTTGTGTTAATCGATCCATTTCTGCAATTTCTAATATTTTATATAGGATTTCCTTTTCCTCGGGGATTTCTCTTCTCTTCCAATATCTGGCTGCTACAATTCTGGCTGCCACATTTATGTACCACACAAGCTTCTCCGGTTCTTTTTTCATTTGCTTTGGATCTGTAATATCCAAAAGAAATATTTCTGGCTTTAAATCTAGCTTAATCTGTAAAATCTCATAAATCAAATTTTGAACTTTCTTCCAATATTTAACCATCGCCCCACACGACCACCACTGATGAAAGAAAGTTCCCCTATCTTTCTGGCACTTCCAACATTGGTCCATATTATTCTTATAGCTTTTAGCAAGTTGGGTCGGTGTTATGTACGATCTATATACAATTTTCATCTGATTTTCCTTTAGAGTGTATGCGTAGTTTTGTTTCCATGTGCATCTCCAGAGCCTCTCCCAGCTTTCTTGAGGGATACTGTACCCTATATTATCCTTCCACTTTTCCATAACTTCCTTTATAGGTTGTTTTTCATGCCTCTTCATCAGTATCAGTTTATATAATTTACTCACTCTTTTCCTTCCTAATTGTAATAAAACTTTCTCGAATGGTGTATAATTTTCTTCCCATCCAACCTTTTTATCTAAATTATATTTTTTTCCTAGTTGGATGTATTGGAGCCAGCTCAGTTTAAATTCCCTTAGTTCATCCTGATTCTTCAGATAAAATGTATTTTGATCTTTCTTTAGAAGTTTCTTATATGTTGGCCACTTTTCCCTTTTTATTTTTATGATTTGAAATGCCTCTAATGGGGAGGGCCATTGTGGGGTCTTCTTATAGATTATATCTTTATATTTGTTCCAGATTTTTAATAGGGGGGGGGGCTTTTATTATATGGTTTATAAATCCTTTATCTTGCTTGTATCTATCATATAGTAAATATCCGTGCCACCCATATTTATTTTCCCAGCCTTCCACGTTTAGTAATTTCTTGTCCTTCAATAACATCCACTCTTTTATATTGTCCAGGCAGTTCGCCTCATAGTATGTCAGGAGGTCCGGGAGCCCAAAGCCTCCGTTCTGCGGGAGGTCCAATAGATATTTCTGCCTTATTCTTGGTTTTTTCCCTGACCAAATAAAATCTGCTAACTCCGTTTGCCATCTTTTGAGTAGGGATTGATTTTTTAAGATAGGTAATGTTTGGAGCAAAAAAATTATTTTAGGGAATATCTTCATTTTAATTAGTGATATCTTCCCTAGTAGGGATAATTTTAATTTCTTCCAATTTTTCAAATCTTCTTTTATTACTTTCCAAGTTTTCTCGTAATTATTTTTCACTAATTGACCATTTTTGGCAGTCAAATTTATTCTTAAATACCTTACTTTCTTAACTATTGGAATGCCGAATTTCCTTTCTAACCCTTCTGCTTCTATTCTGTCTATATTTTTGACCAGTATTTGCGATTTATTTTTATTTAGTTTAAATCCCGATATTTCTCCGAATTTTTCCAATTTCTTTATCCAGGGGCCCATATTCTCTTCCGGGTTTTGAATCATAAAAACCTTAATGCAGGATATTGAAGGGGGGCCTGTAGGAATTCACACCCCCCCCCCCCATAACTTCCCCATTGCCACCAATGGGCTGAAAATAGCTGCTTTTTTCCCAAATGTGGAACGAAAACACCCATTCAGCAGTGCACTCCTTTTCAGGAGGCATGCAAAAATGGTTATGGGGACTTTCGGTGTCCGGCAAGCAGAAACAGCGATTCACCTGAGATGCGCATGCCTAGTAAGCACTCTTCCCTGTCCCTTTGCAGCACATCATTGGAGCATTTTCCCCCTTCTATCAGAGAATGATCAGCAAGAGGGCAGCCTTAGATCTAGAATCCTGGGAGCAGATTTTGCAATGTGTTATCTGAGATGCTTCTGTGACTCATGATGTCATGAGCGTCCTTATACCACGCTCCGTTTTCGCAGAAGACATGAGCAATGGCACCCTGTCAACCCATCTCATGCTGTTCTGAGCACTCATTGCATTTCTCCACTGATGCATTTCCTTTGGTGATGCTCCATCCATCAGACATAAACATTCAGAGACAAGGGGACAAAACCTGCAAAGCAAGACTTACAGTAGACCATGGCTGGGTGTGTTTCCTCAACTAAAGACATTCCTCCTCCATTCTAAACTCTGCCATGGGTTTGTGCCTTACATTATATAGCTCAGTGTTTTTCAACCTTTTTTGAGCCGTGGCACATTTTTTACATTTACAAATCCTGGGGCACACCACCAACCAAAATGACACAAAATGACACTCTGACAAAGCAATACATATAGTTAATATGTTTTTAAATGTATTTATACACTCAGTGTGAAACCTGGGCCTGTTTCGATGAACACTACATAGATATCCTGGCAGGAATGGCAGAAAGACACAAACTTCCCACACAGAACTCCCATTACCAAGAGAAAATGCTATAAGAGTTTGGTGGGCATTGACCTTGGGTTTTGGAGATGTAGTTCACCTATATCCAGAGAGCACTGTGGACTCAAACAATGTTGGATCAGGACCAACATGAATACTCAATATACCGAATTGTGAACACAGATGGAGTTTGGGGAAAATAGATCTTGACATTTGGGAGTTACCGTTTCTGGGATTTATAGTTAACACGCAATCAAACAGCATCCTGAACTCTTGCAACAATGGAATTGAACCAAACTTTGCATATTGAACTCTCATTACCAACAGAAAGTACTGAAAGGGTTTGTTTGGGAATTGACCTTGAGTTTGGAAGTTGTAGTTCACCTACACCCAGAGAGCACTGTGGACTCAAACAATGTTATGTTGTTGTTTGTTTTATATCCAGAATCACAATGTTGGAAGGAGGCTCACCACTTTAAGGTCCCTAAAACAGGCATGGGAAAACTTGGGCCCTCTGGGTGCTTTGGACTCCAACTCCCACCATTCCTAACAGCCTGAGGCCGTTTCCTGCTTAAGTGGCTGTACCAACAGAAAGTACTGAAAAGTTTGCTTGGGATTTGACCTTGAGTTTGGAAGTTGTAGTTCACCTACACTAGGGTTGCCATATGTCCCTTATTCTAAGGGACGTCCCTTATTTTGGCCCTAAAAATTGTGTCTCTTTTTTTCAGGCCCTATCCCTTATTTTTGACTAGCAGGACAGGACTGGGCAGGGTTGAGCAGAGGAAGGCGCACACTGTGGTTTCCATGGCAATGCTTGCCCGGGGATTCCAACTCGCAGGGCAGACTGACAGTCGCACGCTTGCGAGTGTGTGCCTGCCTGCGTCCCCGTTGGAAGGAAGAGGCGATACAGGACTTTTTCAAAGTACAGTAGACTCAATTAACCGTTACCCAAGGGGAATGTTAGATCATGTTGGATAAAGATAGTTTCTGGTTGCTTGAGAGTTACTCTTAAAATAGGCCTAGCTGTGCATTCCAATACTATACAATGCTGTGTATCCCATACTATACTATACCATTAACTATTGACATAATAATCATGAAGATGTACTGTCTTATAACATTTATTTTATTTTAATGTTTAGACAGTGCACTTTTAAAGTCAGCAAAGTCAAGGACTAAATACAGATGGAGAAAATATGGTAGTTGTAATAATGTTTTTTCTGCATGACAAAGCATGCAGAAACATGCCATGTCCTGTTAAGAGGGTGTAAGTCAGTTTCTTTTGTGAGTTTCAATCATTATCTTATTCTGTTAATAAAACTATTTCTACCTAATGTTTGAGTTTCAAGTTTTTAATGAAGTGTCCCTTATTTTTGTGAAAAATCCCGTAAATGTCCCTTATTTCTTATATCAAAAAATGGCAACCCTAACCTACACCCAGAGAGCACTGTGGACTCAAACAATGATATGTTATGTTGTTGTTTGTTTTCTATCCAGAATCACAATGTTGGAAGGAAGCTCAACGCTTTAAGGTCCCTGAAACAGGCATGGGAAAACTTCGGCCCTCTGGGTGCTTTGGACTCCAACTCCCAGCATTCCTAACAGCCTGAGGCCCTTTCCTGCTTAAGTGGCTGAGGGGGGAAATGGAAAAGGGCCTGAGGCTGCTAGGAATGGTGAGAGTTGGAGTCCAAAACACCTGGAAGGTCCAAGTTTGCCCATGCCAGCTTTCGACAGAGACCTCTTCCTCCCCCTCCCCCGCCCTTTCTTCCCCCTCCTGCCCAACACTTACTTTTTCTTCTCCACTCGGGCTCCCTTCTTTAGGAGGGGAGGGGAGAGTTAGGAAGACGTGACCAGTGTGGGCGCTACTGCGCAGACTTGCCCCATGTATTCCTCCCTCCCCCCCTCCTCTCCTGATCAGGCTCACACTGCCCCCTCGGATCAAAATGGTGGCAGCGTGAGCAAAGCGAGGCAAAGCTGGTCTCCGCACCTTAAGAAGGATATAACGGAACTGGAAAAGGTACAGAAAAGGGCAACAAGAATGATCCAAGGCAGGGGTGCCCACACTTTTTCATCATGCGAGCTACTATATGAACAATCAAGTTGAAAAGATCACCTGTTGTGCATGTTTGTGCGCGCATACGCCCGCGCACGCTCTTACTGCAGCCTTCTGTCCACGCAGGGCTTCTTTCTTGCCTGCCCACGAACTCGCCACCGCGCGCACCCGGAAAGGGGATCCTCCTTGTCTGCGCGCGCGCACTCTCTTAATGTCTTTGTTGCCTTCCTCCTTCCTGCTGCGTGCTTTCACGAAGCAGGAAGTCCCCATCCCATCCTGCTTCTTGTGTGCACAGCAGGCCCCTCCCACGCACGCAGCAGGAGGGTATTTATAGGCGCACCCGCCAGCACTCCGGCCAGATATGGCTTCGACGGCGGCTCGGAAGGCGCAGGGCTGGGAAGAGGGCCCCCCCTCTCCCCCGCGGGCCCTCGCCGCCTTTCTCCTTTGAGGGCGAGAGAGGGCGAGGCGGAGAAAGGCGGCGAGGGCACAAGCAGCAACAGCAAGTGGAGTCTCCATCCCCGCAGCCCCCTCCTCCTCGGGTTCAGCCCCAGGAACACAGCGGAGCCCTCCCTCCTCGCCCCCAACCAAGGAAAGAAAGCAGCCCCACACAGCTCGCTGGCCCAGGTCTCAGCTTGGAATCGGAGTCCCGAGGGCAGCAGCAGGGTTTGTGGCGGGGCTTGCTTGGCTTTGCCCCACTTTGCCCAGCCTCCTTCGCCTCTCTCTCTCTCCCTCTCTCCCTCTCTCCTTCCAGCGCCCACCTGCCTGCCTGCCTGCCAAAAGGATCTGAAAAAGTTCTCCGGATTTCTTTCTTCTCTCCTTGGCTCTCTCTCTCTCACACACACACATTCCCTCCATCCCTCCCACAGCCTCGCATCCTATCCGTGCGTGTGCCTTCGCCTTGCTCCCCCCCCCCCAGCAGCAACCAATGGGCGGTCATGTCACCACACCGTGCGTGGCACGACGAGTGCCAGGGCCCGCCCACTAAAGCCTCATTTTGGCAAAAGAAGCCCCGCAAAAGCGGCGGCGGGAGCGCACGTGTGCGCGCATGGCAGGAGCGCGCCATCCGGCTGGTGAGGCCCAAAGATCACCTGGAAGAGGGCCGAAGATCACCTAGGTGCTCCCGATCACCATAATGAGCACCCCTGATCCAAGGGATGGAGCGGCTCCCTTATGAAATCAGGTTGCAAGGCCTTGGTCTTTTCAGCCTTGAAAGACGGCGTTTAAGAGGTGACTTGATCGAAGTGTATAAAATCATGCATGGGATAGAAAAGGTGAATAAAGAAAAAATATTTTCTCTGTCACACAACACTAGGACTAGGGGGCACTCCCTGAAGCTCCAAGGTAGGAAAGTTAGGACAAATAAAGGAAATATTTCTTCACCCAGAGGGTCATTGGGTTATGGAACTCACTTCCAGAGGAGGTTGTGACAGCGGTCAGCCTGGACAGCTTCAAGGCAGGATTAGACAGATTCATGGATACCAAGGGAATCAGTAGCTACTGAAATGGACATCCAAGTGCCACCTCTGTGTTGATGGAGGCAGGCAGGATTTTCCCCGGGTACTGGTTGTGGGGGGTCGGGAGCAGGTGAGGGTTTTGCCCTCCTTTCTGCTAGAGATCCCCGTGTACAACTAGTGGGCCACTGTGTGACACAGAATGCTGGACTAGATGGGCTGAGGCCCGATTCAGCATGGCTCTTCTTATGTTCTTATGTTCTTAACCCTGCTGTTCTGTCAGGAAAAACTTACACTTGTTATGTTCGGGTCATTTTTGACCCGGCCCTATTTTCGGATGTTTTTTTGAGCCACTTAAAAGTTCTTTTTGAATACCTGTTGCATTATTATACTGTGTGATCATAGCTGTTAATTATCAGAGAATAATTGAAACAAAAAAACTTTGCTTTAAAAATTTTGTTTTTTATTAAGTAATATTATTTTTGGGTTTACTATACACTTGTTATGTTCGGGTCATTTTTGACCCGGCCCTATTTTCGGATGTTATTTTGGCCACTGAAATGTTATTTTGAGCCAATTTTGAATACCTGTTGCATTATTATACTGTGTGTGAATCATAGTTGTTCATTATCAAAGAAAAATTGAATTTTTTTTAAAAAATTGTGTTTTATTATATACCGGGTCATTTTTGCCCCGAACATAACAAGTGTAACAAACACTGTAGCGCAAAAAGTAAGGCACCGAAACAAAAAAATTAAGTACCCTTAGTATGAACCCCATACTTTAGGAAAATAGAAGGAACCACAAGTTTCAAAATCAAAAAATGAATGACTAAAAAATATCTAATTTCCAAAACGGGTCATTTTTGACCCGAACAGAACAGCAGCGAACAGAGCGAGGATGGGAAGAAGGGAGTGTGAGTGGCGAAGAAAAAGTGTTCGGCAGGAGGGGAAAGAAAGGGTATTGGAGGTTCCCATTTCCCACGGCACACCTGATGATCACTCATGGCACACTAGTGTGCCCTGGCACACTGGTTGGGAAACACTGATGTAGTTGATCTGGCACTGGAACTTGGTTCCATTGATTCAATACATCTATTCTCGCCAGAACTGAAAAGTCGATAATTTGATTGTGGGACACAACTCTGCTTCACATTCTGAGAATATGAGTGTATATATAAGGGAGGCTACAAGACAGGGGGGGGGGAGAGAAAAAAAAGAGAGCGATTGGGGAAGAAGGGAACATATGCAAATGCGCTTGATGATGATACCTCAGGCCTTCTCTCCTTTCAAGACTATTTCCAGCATGGAATACTCAACAGGACATATTCCAAGAAACAGATGCCTGCATAATTTGGTCTCCAGATTTAAAGCCCATAAGGTAGACCTGGAAATGTGACTAAGCACCCAGCTTGCCAATTGCTTTGTTTCCTCTCGATTCCAAAGGCTTTCGTTTCCTGTCACTCCAATCCATATTAAAGGGGATAAAACATCTGGAAGCATACATTTCCGTTGGGTCAGAGAATCTAAGAAGCAACCTGGGCTGTTTTCTGTACTGATTACCGTTCGAAGTTTGAGTTATGGAGGGAGAGCGAAAGAGGATCTGGCTGTGATTGCATGAGTGCGTATGCCGCCGACTCACTTGTTGACTTGCGAACACTCCATGAATTATTCATAGGGATTTCTTAGGTAAGGAAGTCTCGGAGATGGTTTTGCCAACCCCATCCTCTAAAACAGTGTTTTTCAACCTGTTTTGAGCCGCGGCACATTTTTTACATTCACAAAATCCTGGGGCACACCACCAACCAAAATGACACAAAATGACACTCTAACACAGTAATATATAGAGTTAATATGTGTTTAAATGTATTTACACACTCAGTGTGAAACCTGGGCCAGTTTCGATGAACACAACATAGATATCCTGGCAGGAATGGCAGAAAGACACAAACTTCCCACACAGAACTCCCATAAGCAAGAGAAAATGCTGTAAGAGTTTGGTGGGCATTGACCTTGGGTTTTGGAGATGTAGTTCACCTATATCCAGAGAGCACTGTGGACTCAAATAATGTTGGATCAGGACCAACATGAATACTCAATAAACCGAATTGTGAACACAGATGGAGTTTGGGGAAAATAGATCTTGACATACAGGTTCTTGGAGATCTGTTTTGCCAACCTCTTCACTGTCTCCCTCCTCCTCTTCATCATTGTCAGAACTCGAAGCGCAAAGTGGCACACTGAAGGACCGACTATGTGACGAATGTTGCTGTCCTTGAGCAAGCAGGGGTCACCAGCATTGAGGCCATGCTATTGAGAACACAGCTGCGCTGGGCAGGGCACGTCTCTAGGATGGAGGACCACCGCCTCCCAAAGATACTACTCTATGGTGAACTCGCCACGGGTCAGCGCAAGAGAGGCGCCCCCAAAAAGAGATATAAGGACTCCCTGAAACAACATCTCAGGCTTGGCCAGATTGATCACCAACAATGGTCCACCCTGGCCTCACATCGGGACGCATGGCGACGCACTATCCACAATGCTGCGGCCTCTTTCGAGAAGACACGCCAAATGGGTCTCGAAGAGAGAGGACAACACAGAAAGAACCGCAACTTGGAAACAACATCACCCAAGGAGACTTTCTGCTGTGCTTTCTGCAACCGAACTTGCCTATCTCAGATTGGCCTTTTTAGCCATCAACGTGCTTGTAAAGAGCATGGGATGAGTCCTTCCTGAATCTTCGTTCGCGAAGTAATGCCGAGAGAGAGACACTTAGTGTGAAACCTGGGCCTGTTTCGATGAACACAACATAGATATCCTGGCAGGACTGGCAGAAAGACACAAACTTCCCACACAGAACTCCCATAACCAAGAGAAAATACTATAAGAGTTTGGTGGGCATTGACCTTGAGTTTTGGAGTTGTAGTTCACCTATATCCAGAGAGCACTGTGGACTCAAACAATGTTGGATCAGGACCAAACTTGGCATGAATACTCAATATGCCCAAATGTGAACACCGATGGAGTTTGGGGGAAAATAGACCTTGACATTTGGGAGCTACAGTTTCTGGGATTTATAGTTCACACAGAATCAAAGAGCATCCTGAACTCTTGCAACAATGGAATTGAACCAAACTTGGCAGATTGAACTCTCATTACCAACAGAAAGTACTGAAAGGGTTTGCTTGGGAATTGACCTTGAGTTTGGAAGTTGTAGTTCACCTACACCCAGAGAGCACTGTGGACTCAAACAATGTTATGTTATGTTGTTGTTTGTTTTCTATCCAGAAGGAGGCTCACCACTTTAAGGTCCCTAAAACAGGCCTGGGAAAACTTCAGCCCTCTGGGTGCTTTGGACTTCAATTCCCACCATTCCTAACAGCCTGAGGCCCTTTCCTGCTTAAGTGGCTGAGGGGGGGGGGGAGGAAAAGGGCCTAAGGCTGCTAGGAATGGTGGGAGTTGGAGTCCAAAACACTTACTTTTTCTTCTACACCGATCTTGCGCGAACTGCACTGGCCAGTCGAATTCCGGGTCCTCTTCAAGGTGTTAGTTTTAACTTTCAAGGCCTTATATGGTTTGGGGCCAGCATACCTGAGGGAGCGGCTTACCCCATATGTGCCCAATAGATCACTGCGCTCTGAAGGGCTCAATATGTTGGAGGTCCCTGGGATGAAGACATGCAGGCTATCGAGCACGAGACAGAGGGCATTTTCAGTGGCCGCGCCGGCCCTATGGAATTTGCTCCCTACAGAGACGCGCACACTGCGGGATTTATTGATTTTCCGCAGGGCCTGGAAGACCTGGTTGTTCAGGAAGGCATTTGGCCCCTGACTGGCGTCTGTTACAACCTGCCAATCTTCTGCGTCACTGCCATACTGTCACAGATGCTAGCGTGTTTCCCCGAAAGTAAGACAGCGTCTTACTTTCTTTCCCCCCCCAAAAGTCCCCCTACGGCTTACTTTCGGAGTACGTCTTATATAAACTAAGACGTACCCCGTCGCCACGCCCACGACGCCGCCGCCGCAACCGGCCCATCGGCCGCGGCACACCTCCGCGGCGCACCTTTCTGCCAGGCCTCTGACGCGACGAAGGGAGGGGGAAGAGCGCAAGGGGCGGAGGAAGCGCCGACGCGTCAGAGCGTCAGTCTGACGTGTCGCCGCTTCCCTCCGCCCCTGCGCCGTGCTCCCCCTCCCTTCTTGGAAAAAGAAGGGAGGAGAAAGGCGGAAGGGGCGAGGAGGGAAGCGCCCGACGCGTCAGAGCGTCACTCTGACGCTGTCGGCGCTTCCTCCGCCCCTTGCGCTCTTCCCCCTCCTTTTCTTGGACGCGTCAGAGGCCTGGCAGAAAGGTGCGCCGCGGAGGTGTGCCGCGGCCAATGCGCCGGCGGCGGCGGCGGCGTGGCAACGTGGCGATGGGGTACGTCTTAGTTTATATAAGACGGCTTACATTCGGGGTACGGGCTTACATTAGCCGAGGCCCCCCTGACACCCCGATACGTCTTACAATCGGGGTGTCATACTTTCGGGAAACACGGTATGTGCTCGATCACTGGGGTTATAGGGGGGGTGACTCTTAATGTTAACTCTTAACTGTTTTAACTGTTTTTAGCTGTTTTATATTGTCACTTCTATGTGTTTAATTGGTTCTGTTTGCGTGCTGTAAACCGCCCTGAGCTTCGGATAGGGCGGTCTATTAAGCCGAAACAATAAATAAATAAATAAATAAATAAATAAATACACTGCTTTTGATCCGAGGGGGCAGTGTGAGCGTGTTCAGGAGGGGATGGAGGAAGACGTGACCCGTGCGGGCGCTACTGCACGAACTCACCCCAGAGCAAAGCGAGGCAAAGCGAGCAGAGCGAGGCAGGGAAGAAGGGAGCTCGAGTGTAGAGGAAAAGGTGTTCGGCAGGAGGGGGAAGAAAGGGGATTGGAGGTTCCCATTTCCCACGGCACACCTGATGATCGCTCACGGCACACTGGTTGGGAAACACTGCTCTAAAATATAACTTACAGCACCTGGCATTCATTGGCAGCTTCCCATCCAAGTACTAACCAGCCTCACCCTGCCTAATTTCCAGGATCGGACAGGATCTGGAGACTTCAGGATATTTAGGCACCTGCCCATGATTTGGATAGAAGAACACATCACATCCACACCTGTTTGAGATCCCCCGTTGAGCATCGCAGTGCTTTTCTTTCTTGTTGCTGTGTGCCTTCAAGTCATTTCCAAGTTATGGTGTTGTTGTTTATTCGTTCAGTCGCTTCTGACTCTTCGTGACCTCCTGGACCAGCCCACGCCAGACCTCCCTGTTGGCCATCACCACCCGCAGCTCCTTCAGAGTCAAGCCAGTCATTTCACCCGTCCATCTTCCCCTTGGTAAGCCCTTCTTCCTTTTTTCTTCCATTTTCCCAGCATCATTGTCTTCTCCAAGCTTTCCTGCCGACTCATGATGTGGCCAAAGTGATTCATCATCCCTCCCTGAAATGAGCAGTTGGGCTTTATTTCCTGAAGTATGGACTGCTTGCAGTGACCTCAAGAAGGGTGATGGTGAGGCCCTCCTGGGCCCATTGGTGACATGGTGGATTCAAAGTGGGTAATGGCGTGTCCTCCTGGGTCCGTTGGTGTTGTGGCGGACTCAAGAAGGGTGATGGTGAGGCACTCCTGGGCCCATTGGTGCTGTGGTGGCTTCAAGTAGGATGATGGTGAGGCCCTCCTGGTCCCATTGGTGTCATGGTGGTGTCGAAGAGGGTAATGGCGTGTCCCCTTGGGTCCATTGCTGTTGTGGCGGCCTCAAGAAGGGTGATGGTGAGGCTCTCCTGGGCCCATTGGTGCCATGTGGCTTCGAGGAGGGTAATGGTGTGTTCTCCAGGGTCCATTGGTGTTGTGGCGGCCTCAAGAAGAGTGATGGTGAGGCTCTCCTGGGCCCATTGGTGCCATGGTGGATTTGAAAAGGGTGATGGTGTGTCCTCTGGGTCCATTGGTGTTGTGGCGACCTCAAGAAGGGTGATGGCGAGGCACTCCTGGGCCCATTGGTGCCATGGTGAATCCAAAGAGGGTAATGGCATGTCCTCCTGGGTCCGTTGGTGTTGTGGCAACCTCAAGAAGGGTGATGGTGAGGCACTCCTGGGCCTGTTGGTGCTGTGGTGGATTCGAAGAGGGTGATGGCGTGTCCTCCTGGGTCCGTTGGTGTTGTGGCGGCCTCAAGAAGGGTGATGGTGAGGCACTCCTGGGCCCATTGGTGCCATGGTGGATTCTAAGAGGGTAATGGCGTGTCCTCCTGGGTCCGTTGGTGTTGTGGTGGACTCAAGAAGGGTGATGGTGATGAGGCACTCCTGGGCCCATTGGTGACATGGTGGATTCAAAGTGGGTAATGGCGTGTCCTCCTGGGTCCGTTGGTGTTGTGGTGGACTCAAGAAGGGTGATGGTGAGGCACTCCTGGGCCCATTGGTGACATGGTGGATTCAAAGTGGGTAATGGCGTGTCCTCCTGGGTCCGTTGGTGTTGTGGTGGACTCAAGAAGGGTGATGGTGAGGCACTCCTGGGCCCATTGGTGACATGGTGGATTCAAAGTGGGTAATGGCGTGTCCTCCTGGGTCCGTTGGTGTTGTGGTGGACTCAAGAAGGGTGATGGTGAGGCACTCCTGGGCCCATTGGTGACATGGTGGATTCAAAGTGGGTAATGGCGTGTCCTCCTGGGTCCGTTGGTGTTGTGGTGGACTCAAGAAGGGTGATGGTGAGGCACTCCTGGGCCCATTGGTGACATGGTGGATTCAAAGTGGGTAATGGCGTGTCCTCCTGGGTCCGTTGGTGTTGTGGTGGACTCAAGAAGGGTGATGGTGAGGCACTCCTGGGCCCATTGGTGGTGGGTGTTCATGGGTGGATGTCCTCCTGGGTCCTCCTGGGTCCGTGGTGTTGTGGTGGACTCAAGAAGGGTGATGGTGAGGCACTGGGCCCATTGGTGACATGGTGGATTCAAAGTGGGTAATGGCGTGTCCTCCTGTCCGTTGGTGTTGTGGTGGACTCAAGAAGGGTGATGGTGAGGCACTCCTGGGCCCATTGGTGACATGGTGGATTCAAAGTGGGTAATGGCGTGTCCTCCTGGGTCCGTTGGTGTTGTGGTGGACTCAAGAAGGGTGATGGTGAGGCACTCCTGGGCCCATTGGTGACATGGTGGATTCAAAGTGGGTAATGGCGTGTCCTCCTGGGTCCGTTGGTGTTGTGGTGGACTCAAGAAGGGTGATGGTGAGGCACTCCTGGGCCCATTGGTGACATGGTGGATTCAAAGTGGGTAATGGCGTGTCCTCCTGGGTCCAAGAAGGGTGATGGTGAGGCACTTGTGGTGGACTCAAGAAGGGTGATGGTGAGGCACTCCTGGGCCCATTGGTGACATGGTGGATTCAAAGTGGGTAATGGCGTGTCCTCCTGGGTCCGTTGGTGTTGTGGTGGACTCAAGAAGGGTGATGGTGAGGCACTCCTGGGCCCATTGGTGACATGGTCGTGATTCCAAGTGGGTAATGGCGTGTCCTCCTGGGTCCGTTGGTGTTGTGGTGGACTCAAGAAGGGTGATGGTGAGGCACTCCTGGGCCCATTGGTGACATGGTGGATTCAAAGTGGGTAATGGCGTGTCCTCCTGGGTCCGTTGGTGTTGTGGTGGACTCAAGAAGGGTGATGGTGAGGCACTCCTGGGCCCATTGGTGACATGGTGGATTCAAAGTGGGTAATGGCGTGTCCTCCTGGGTCCGATGGTGTTGTGGCGGACTCAAGAAGGGTGATGGTGAGGCCCTCCTGGGCCCATTGGTGACATGGTGGATTCAAAGTGGGTAATGGCGTGTCCTCCTGGGTCCGTTGGTGTTGTGGCGGACTCAAGAAGGGTGATGGTGAGGCACTCCTGGGCCCATTGGTGCCGTGGTGGCTTCAAGTAGGGTGATGGTGAGGCCCTCCTGGTCCCATTGGTGTCATGGTGGTTTCGAAGAGGGTAATGGCGTGTCCCCTTGGGTCCATTGGTGTTGTGGCAGCCTCAAGAAGGGTGATGGCAAGGCACTCCTGGGCCAATTGGTGTCATGGTGGATTCAAAAAGGGTGATGGTGTGTCCTCCTGGGTCCACTGGTGTTGTGGCGACCTCAAGAAGGGTGATGGTGAGGCACTCCTGGGCCCATTGGTGCCATGGTGGATTCTAAGAGGGTAATGGCGTGTACTCCTGGGTCCGTTGGTGTTGTGGCGGCCTCAAGAAGGGTGATGGTGAGGCACTCCTGGTGCCGTGGTGGCTTTGAGGAGGGTGTTGGTGGGGCTCTCCTCGGTCCGTTGGTGTTGTGGCGGCCTCAAGAAGGGTGATGGTGAGGCACTCCTGGGCCCATTGGTGCCATGGTGGATTGGAGGAGGGTGATGGTGTGTCCTCCTGGGTCCGTTGTTGCTGTGGTGGCCTCAAGAAGGGTGATGGTGAGGCACTCCTGGGCCCATTGGTGCCATGGTGGATTGGAGGAGGGTGATGGTGGGGCCCTCCTGGGTCCGTTGTTGCTGTGGTGGCCTCAAGAAGGGCGATGGTGAGGCCCTCAAGGGTCCGTTGGTACTACGGCAGTCTTGAGGAAGGTGATGGCTCCTCTTGGTACCAGTGTGGAGCTGCGGAAGATTCCCAGTGCCTTGGGAATTCACACTTTTAGCCACAAAACCACAAGGGCAGGTTGTGCAAAACAACCCTAAACGGCATAAGAGCGCAAGAATTTCCAGTGCTTATCCAAATATAATTTTGTACATTTCCTGGACTTCGTATAACTTTGCTCTCTCTCTCTCTCTCTCTCTCTCTCTCTCTCTCTCTCTATATATATATATATATATATATATATATATATATATAGATAGACAAGGGTAAGTTTTGTTTTAGCTAGTGAACAGCCTCAGGCTATGAGCAAAGGAGCTGGGATTTCACAGCAATACAAAAAAAGCTGAACAGATGAAAATATGTGGGAAAATGCTGGTGACGTTTCTGGCTGGTAGCACAAACAAAATCCCAGGTCAGTGTGCTGTGGCTAGCGGCAAAGACTATGCTAACAAAAAATGTTCTAGTGACAGCCACAAGCTATGTGCAGTGGAATCAAAAGGTGAATGTTGCTGTGGCTCTTTCTCATGCGGCATCGCAGCTCATGTCTTCTCCCAGGTTCCTTTTCACCTGGCCCTTCCAACTCGATGATCCGATGACATTGAGGACATTGATAGTCAACAAGGGAGATCTGTTTAGGCCCCAGGACGTCTTATCCCTCCAAGTCTTTGGAGCCCACTCCTCATAGGATGGAGTGGGAGGTGAGGTCCGAAGCCTTCATCCCTGACAACAGTGTCCTGAGCAATGTGTTGACACAGTTAACAGTCTGCCTGCCTCTCATGGCTGCTGTGTTGCTGAATTATTTAAGTCCCAGCAGTAGCCAATTATGCAAATCCGATTATCTGTTTAGGGAAGCTTAGCTGGAACAGCTTGTAGTTGTAATGCTTCGCATTCCCCACCATCCTTCCCACCCCACCCCGTCCAAACCCAACAAATTAGAGTTGAAAGGGACTTGTTCAGATGGTGAATTCCTCCGCGTCAGTTAACATGTCAGTTACCAAGCCTTGGGATCGTTTAACAATCATCCTTTTGTCTTCATTGTATCACAACACAAACCTGTCAGACCTTCAGGCTGAGGAGGAGCGGGGACCTTGGAAGGCCCGGGGAAAGCTGACGAGGGGAGATAGACTGGAAGGAGGACTAGGTAGGCACCCTGAGGGGTGGATAATTTCGGTGTCTCTCAATTCGCCAAGCTTATGTTTAGTTCATCCCGAAAACAGACTGGGATTCTGCACTGAGCGTAATTTCATGCCTAAGGAATTAAACATAATACTCCACCAACTGTGACATTGTACAAATATATGTGCAGTTGGATGGGCATGCACCTCAAGATGTCTGCTGCACATCAGCAAGGACAACCTGCAATGTCCGCATCTACCTGTTAAGTGTGCACTTCGCATGCAGAACTGCATCCCACTCCATTTCTGTAGTCTTGGACAGAATGTAGCTCTTGGATAAAATGGCCAGGCATTTATATATGGGAACGGATACAGTGTTCCCTCACAAATTGCGGGGGTTACGTTTATTTTTTTTATTATTATTATTTTTTTTCCAACACAATATTATACAATGTCTATTTACAGCAGATTCATGTTATTCATTTCTAGGTACAATGCTTCAATCTTTCGCATCTGCCATTATGTTTTCCTTATATCTTTTTGTGTCCCTCACCGCTGCGCTCCCCTCCCCCCCCCCAAGCCATTGCTTTTACATATCATTCGTCCAAAATTTCATTTCTTCTTGTGGAGGTAACCTTCCTTCTTCCTTTTCTAATCCTTTTTCAATAAATTTTCTCCATACCTCATAAAAATCACTTTGTTTCCATATACCTCTTTTTACTTTTAATATACATGTTAACTTGTCATTTATGGCCAGTTTCCATACTTCCTTGTACCATTCCTCTATTTGTATATTTATTTCTTTTTTCCAATTCCTTGCTATAAGCAGTCTTGCTATTGTTAATAGGTTTGTTATCGCATCTTTATCCTTTTTTTCCAATTGTATACTATTATATAATGATAATAAAGCTATAATAGGACTTCTTTCTATTTTAATATTCATTATATCTTCTATTTCTTTAAATACTTTCGCCCAAAATTTGCTTACATATTTACATTGCCACCACATATGTATGTATGTTCCTGTTTCTTGGCATCCTCTCCAACAGTTTTTCGAGTAGTTTTTATTTATATTTGCCATTCTTACTGGTGTAAGGTACCATTTCCATATTAATTTATAATAATTTTCTTTAATCCTTATTGATAAATTTTTAAGATGTCTTTGTCTCCACAATTGTTGCCACTCTGTTTCCTTTATTTTTATCCCTAAGTCTTCTTCCCAGACCTCCTTAAGGGTGTTATTTTTTGTTTTTCCTTCCTTTATTTCAATTATTATCTTATATATTTTACTAGTTATTCCTTTCAAGTTTTCGTGCTCTTCTACATCCCTCCCATTTTGTATTATTTACGTTTATTATTATTTATTTATTTACATCATTTCTACCCCACTCTTCTCAACCCTCGAGGGGGGACTCAGAGCGGCCTAACAAAAGGCAACAATTCAATGCCGAAACACAATATAAATCTATTATATAAAGGGGTTCCCGTCATGGAACGACCGTCCCAAACAGAGAAACCTTACAACGCAAAAACACCAAACTTGCCAACAGAAATAGGCCTCAAGCAAGGTAGGTTTGTAGCAAAGAAACTTTCCCCCCAAAACCTAAAAGGCCCCCCAAAACTACAAGTAAAAAAACCTACATTTCCCAGCATCCTCCGGGGCTGCCAACGACTCTCCCAGCCTCTACATTCTGACAACATGATTGGCTGCCAATAAGGGCGGATTTGCATAACTCCTGTACTGGCCAGCCAACATGAACATTCCGACCCATAATAAACTGTCAGAGGAGGATAAGGCAAAGGGCTGAGGCACAAACACAAACACCCAATTCACTTCCCACAGAAAATTTACACCCCTACAAATCACAGACCACGCCCAAAATTGACAGAAAGGCTTCATTAACTTAATTTCCCTGACTAGGCCTCACTTAATGGAATGCTGTTTACGCTCTGAATTGACAGTAAGGCTTCATTAACTTGATTTTCCCGACTAGGCCTCAGCTCATTGGACATTGTGTATGGCCTGAATTGACAGTAAGACTTCATTAACTTGCTGTTCCTGACTAGGCCTCAGCTCATGGGACATTGTGTATGGCCCGAATTTACAGTAACCTACCTTGGCACACAGAGCCCCTATGACCCACGCTACATTCTACTACAGTTTGGAGGAGGGTGGACCATGGATTATGGGACTTGAAGTACCTCCATGGATAATGGGATTTGTACTACTTCAAAACCCATCATTCCCCACAGACCACTGAGGCCCAGAACCAAGACCGATAAATACCAAACTTGGGACACAATGCCCCCCATGACCCACACTCCATCCGACTGCAGTTCAGAGGAGGACACACCATGGATAATGGGATTTCAAGTACCTCCACTCACTTCCAAAGTACCCCACCCACACAAGCATCAACCTCTACATCAGTGTTTCTCAACCTGGGGGTCGGGACCCATATGGGGGTCGCAAGGGGGTGTCAGAAGGGTCACCAAAGACCATCAGAAAATACATTATTTTCTATTGGCCATGGGGGTTCTGTATGGGAAGTTTGGTTCAATTCCATTGTTGGTGGAGTTCAGAAAGCTCTTTGGGTGCATGTGAACTATAAATCCCAGCAACTACAATTCCCAAATATCAAGATCTATTTTCCCCAAACTCAACCTGTGTTCACATTTGGATATATTGAGTATTTGCGCCAAGTTTGATCCAGATCTATCATTATTTGAGTCCTCTGAATGTAGGTGAACTACAACACCCAAACTCAAGGTCAATGTCCACCAAACCCTTCCAGTATTTTCTGTTGGTCATGGGAGTTCTGTGTGCCAAGTTTGGTTCAACTCCATCGTTGGTAGAGTTCAGAATGCTCTTTGATTGTAGGTGAACTATACATCCCAGTAACTACAACTCCCAAATGACAAAATCACCCCCCACAACCCCACCAGTATTCAAACTTGGGTGTATTGGGTATTTGTGCCAAATGTGGTCCGGTGAATGAAAATACATTTTACATGATGATTCATAACAGTAGCAAAATGACAGTTATGAAGTAGCAACGAAAATGATTTTATGGTTGGGGGTCACCACAACACGAGGAACTGTATTAAGGGGTCGTGGTATTGGGAAGGTTGAGAAACACTGCTCTACATCAACGCAGCAGACGGAAAGACAAAAAACATTGTATATCCACAAGCTATGCAGAACGCCAGCAACACCACACACCAACAACTCCCCAGGACTTCAACATCCCACCCACCAGAACAACCCACAACGACACAGCCATGGCCCCACCAAGACGATAAGTAACATCAATTCCAATCCTTACATACTCAGACTTTCTCGCATCTCCTAAATAGGGCACAGCAACGCGTGCCGGTACAGCTAGTACCAGGGCCGTAGCAAGGATTTTGTTTCGGAGGGGGCTGAGTTTGGTTCGGGGGGCTGAGACTGGGTGGAAGAGGGTCTACCCTAGCAAATCTTTTGTATTATCCCAATAACCCCATTAATGTGGGATATAATGAGCATGGTGATCAGATCATGATATGAATAAACATAACAGTTTAAATAATGTACCAGTAAGGCCTTTTCGCGGACCACCCTGAGAATTTCGGGGGGCTGAAACCCCCTTAGCCCCCCCCCTGGCTACATGCCTGGCTAGTACAATATAAAACCACAAACATTCAGGATTAAAATACAATTAGCATTATCACATAATACACATACATTTAAGTTAAAACAGAGTTCCATCCACCACATAAGCATTGAGCCATAACCATCAACTAACCAATTACAATCCAAAGCGCTGCATTGTGCTAATATGCAAAAGCCGGGCCCCAGAGCCACAATTTCACTTTTTTCCTGAATGCCAGGAGGGATGGGGTTGATCATGTGTCGCTGGGAAGCGCGTTCCACAGACGGGGAGCCACCACCGAGAAGGCCCTCTCTCTCGTCCCCACCAACCACATTTGAGAAGTTGGCGGGAGCAAGAGCAGGGCCTCCCCAGCTGATCTTAAATTAGGTGGGACATAGCGGCAGATGCGTTCAGACAAGTAAGCTGGGCCAGAACCGTATAGAGCTTTAAAGGTCAAGACCAGCACTTTGAATTGAGCTCGGAAGTGGACAGGCAGCCAGTGGAGCTGACACAACAGGGGGGTGGTATGCTCCCTGTATGTAGCTCAAGTTAGTAATCTGGCTGCCGCCAGCTGGACTATCTGCAATTTCCGAACTGTCTTCAAAGGCAGCCCCACGTAGAGAGCGTTGTAGTAATCTATTTGGGATGTGACCAGAGTGTGGACGACCGTAGCCAGATCAGACTTCCCAAGGTACGGGCGCAGCTGGCGCACGAGTCTTAACTGTGCAAAAGCTCCCCCGGCCACCGCCGAGACCTGGGGCTCCAGGCTCAGCGATGAGTCCAGGATCACTCCCAAGCTGCGAACCTGCGTCTTCAGGGGGAGTGTAACCCCATCCAACACAGGCTGTAACCCTATGCCCTGTTTGGCCTTTCGACTGACCAGGAGGACCTCTGTCTTGTCTGGATTCAGTTTCAATTTTCTAGCCCTCATCCAGTCCGACACAGCAGCCAAGCACCGGTTCAAAGTCTGGACAGCCTCCTTGGTGACAAGTGGGAAGGAGTGACAGATCTGGACGTCATCTGCGTACAGATAACACCTTACTCCGAAACTCTGAATGGTCTCTCCCAGCGGTTTCATGTAGATGTTAAATAACATCGGGGACAGTACTGAACCCCGAGGGACTCCACAAGACAAAGGTTGTGGAGCCAAAAAGGTGTCACCCAGTAACACCTTCTGGGTCCGATCCTCCAGGAAGGATTGGAGCCACTGCAGAGCAGTACCCCCAAGCCCCATGTCTGCAAGGCGACCCAGAAGGATACCGTGGTCAACGGTATCGAAAGCCGCTGAGAGATCCAGCAGAACCAACAGGGACACACTCCCCCTGTCGGGTTCCCGGCATAGATCATCTACCAAGGCGACCAAGGCTGTTTCAGTACCACGTTCCAGGATCTCCCACAATAAGTGAAAAACCGTGATGTAGGGATGCTCTATTTATTTTAATATGTATACATTATTTTAGTAGTTATACACTATTTTAAGTCTTTATAAACTTAAAATAAAGTGAAGGAAATGAAGGTCGAGAGGAGGAGGAGGCACCTTTGCGCTTCCTCCCTTCTTCCCAAAGAGCCTAAACGATTAAATATAAAGGCAGGGGTGGTTTTCTTGCTAACCCTAACCCTCCAAGCAGAGCCGGATGCCCACGAGAGCAGAGAGGCACTGACAGAGGGAGACAGAGAGAGAAAGAGAAAGAAAGGGAGAAAGGGAGGCGGACAGTCTGGTGGGCGCAGGTAACAGTGGGGAGACTCTGCATTTGGAGAGAATTCAAAGGCATACACACACATACCGTATTTTTCGCACCATAAGACGCAGTTTTTTTCCTCCCAAAGTAGGAAGAAAAATCAGCTGCGTCTTATGGAGCGAAGATGCAGGCAGGGGGGGGGGGAGGCGCTGGAGCAGGGGGGGTTGGCGATGTACTCACGCTATATTCACCCCCCCCCCCGCGGCTCCCGGCGGCTCCCGCGCATGCCCAGACTCTCGCCGCCGTGTCGCCGCAGCCAGCCGGCGGCGCGGAGGAATGGGGGGGGAAGAGGGGACTCGTGGGGCGGGCTCGCCGCTCACGGACCCAAGGAGGAGGGGGGAGGCCACGAGGGCAGCCCCCCATGGCGACGCAGCGGCAGCCGTAGCAGCAGCCGCAGCAGCAGCGGAAGGGCCCGAAGCCAGAGGCGCATCTTCATGACGTCATGAAGATGCGCCTTTGCCGAGGAGGAAGGGGAGGCAGCCGCGCACTGTAAGGAGGCCCGAAAGAGAGGCCGCAGGGAGGGAAGGAGGAAGAGTTCCCTCCCTCCGGCCTCTTTTCCGGGCGTTCTTGCAGCGCGCCGCTCCTTCCTCCTCGGCAGAGGCACGGTGACGTCACGAAGATGCGCCTGCCGAGGAGGAAGGCTTTACAGTGTTCTTACAGCACGGGGCTGGCGAGGCCTTCCTCCTCGGCAGAGGCGCATCTTCGTGTCGTCACTTCGTATACAGATACATACATATATGTATTATATGCCTGTCCTGTCCTGTCAATACGGGACAGGAACTGAAAATACGGGACACGAACTTCAGAGCAAAAATACGGGACGTCCCGTATAATATGGGGCAGGTGGCAACCCTAGTGCTGAAAGAAGCAACTGCTAATAGGTCAAGAGCTTCTAGGTTTCCATTCAATTCCATGGCCTCCTTCCACATTAGGTGGGCTTTGTTTACAAGGATCTGCATCAGCAGCAAAGACCTAGCTAAACATGAGAACTATGGCTCATATGGGACCCAATTTGAACTGTGGGTCATAGGATCGTAGAGTTGGAAGGGTCAAGTTATTTATTTATTATTTCGATTTATATACCACCCTTCCCAAAAAGGCTCAGAGTGGTTCACAACAATGAATGCACAACACAACGTGGTTCAAAACAGAATAAAAACAGATTAGGACCAGAATGGAAAGCACAACCTTAGAGATTAAACACCTGGCGGAACAGGGTGGTCTTACGGGCCCTCCTGAAGGCCTGTCACTCCGTTATTGCTCGTGCCTCTGCCGGGAGGGCGTTCCACAAGGTAGGCGCTACTACAGAAAAGGTGCGCTGCCAAGTCGATGACAATCGGCAAATCTTGAGTGGTGGAACCTCCAATAGGTTTTGGTCCATGGACCGTAGTGGTCTCTGGGGAATGTGCAGGGATAGGCGGTCCTTCAGATACACTGGCCCTAGACCATAAAGGTTAGCACCTGCACTTTGAAGACAATCCGGTACTCGATAGGGAGCCAGTGCAAGCACTGTAGGACTGGTGTGATGTGGCACGACAGTGTCACTCCAGCCAGCAGTCGAGCCGCAGTGTTTTGCACCATCTTCAGTTTCCGGATTACCGGCAAAGGAAGGCCAATGTAAAGGGCGTTACAGTAGTCCAGTCTCGAGATGACCGTGGTCTGGATTACCGTGGCCAGGTCGTCACTGGAAAGGTAGGGCGCCAGCCGCCTCGCCTGGCGCAGATGGAAAAACGCTGCTCTGCTCACGGTGGAGACCTGAGCCTCCATCGTCAGCAGAGGGTCCAGTTGGACCCCCAGGCTTTTAACCAGCGGCGACGGACTAACCACCTCACCGTCCATTATTGGCAGCCGGAGCTCATCCTTCGGGACGACCCTGCCACAGGACCTCCGTCTTCAACGGGTTCACCTTCAACCTGCTGGCCCGTAGCCACCCAATCACGGCTTCCAGGCACTGATGGAAATAATCGGGTACAGAGTCTGGCAGGCCTTCCATCCTCAGCACCAGCTGGGCGTCATCAGCGTACTGATGACACTTCAGACCGAAACTACGCACCAGCTGGGCAAGTGGACGCATATGGATGTTAAATAATAGAGGAGAGAGGATAGCCCCTTGGGGGACCCCACAATTAAGGGGGACCCTTTCCGAGACCATCCCCCCCTCTCCACCCGTTTGAGGCCACCATGGGTAATTGAGGCCACCATGGGTAATCACTTGCTGCCGAGTATGATTGTCTTCAAGAAGTCGAGTCTGGGTGGTGGATCCGTAAATCAGTGTTTCCCAACCTTTTTTGAGCTGCGGCACACTTTTAACATTAAAAAAATCCGGGGGCACACCACCAACCAAAATGACACAAAATGACACTCTAACACAGTAAAGAACGGCTGGGGGTTGGTGGCCTGCTGGGAGCAGCTCCTGGGAGTGTCGAAGCTGGGGAGGGGGCAGAGCCAGGCTGCACCATGCCCCGCCACCTCCCCCCGGCTTCAGCTCTCCCAGCAGCTGCTCCAGCCTTGAGGGGGCAGTGCCAAGCCAGCAGTGCCAGAACCAGCACAATGCTGGCTTGGTACTGTCCCCTCAAGACTTGAGCAGCAGATGGGGTGCCGAAGCCGGGGGAGGGGGAGGAGCCAGGCCACGCCATGCCCCATCCCCTCCTCCTGGCTTCAGCTCTCCCAGCAGCTGCTCCAGCCTTGAGGGGGCAGTGCCAAGACAGGGGTGGCAGAGCCAGCACAATGCTGGCTTGGTACTGTTCCCTCAAGGCTTGAGCAGCTGCTGGGAGTGCCGAAGCCGGGGGAGGGGAGGAGCCAGGCCGCGCCATGCCCCACCCCCTCCTCCTGGCTTCAGCTCTCCCAGCAGCTGCTCCAGCCTTGAGGGGGCAGTGCCAAGCCAGCGGTGGCAGAGCCAGCACAATGCTGGCTTGGTACTGTCCCCTCAAGGCTGGAGCAGCTGCTGGGAGTGCCAAAGCCGGGGAGGGGGAGGAGCCAGGCCGTGCCATGCCCCACCCCCTCCTCCTGGCTTCAGCTCTCCCAGCAGCTGCTCCAGCCTTGAGGGGGCAGTGCCAAGCCAGCGGTGGCAGAGCCAGCCCAATGCTGGCTTGGTACTGTCCCCGCGGCTTCAGCGAGCAAGGGGCGAGAGTCATGGTGGGAGTCATGGCGGATTAGAGGCTAGCTGGGGAAACGGCCGAAGGAGGCGGCGCCCCGGCCCCTTCTTCTTTTTCTTTGCCACCGCCCGGCCCTTCCTCCCCCCCCAAGCAGTAGGAGTTCGGCAGGGAGTGGGAGGAAAGAAGGGGGGCAGAGAGCTTTTCTCGCGGCACAGCAGGAGGTCCGTCACGGCACACTAGTGTGCCACGGCACACTGGTTGGGAAACACTGCCGTAAATGACTGTGAAGACCCATTCTTTGATCCACATGATCTTTCACACTGAGGTCAATCTCTTTGCTCAATCCTCAGAAAGTAGCAGTCTAATCTCCTTTACCACAGTGTTTCTCAACCAGTGTGCCGGGGCACACTAGTGTGCCGTGAGCGATCATCAGGTGTGCCTTGGGAAATTGGAACCACCTGGGGAGGGGGGGGGGAGAGTCTAGTGTGTTGAAGTATAAAAACCCTAAGAAACATACCTCGATAAAGGCACTAAATTACACACACGCCCTCCCCACCCGTTGTCTACTTGGTCTCTCCCTCTCCATGCATTGGGAAGGCTCGCCTCCCTTTCCCCAAGTAGAGACCTCCTCTTGCCTCCTGGGGGTTCTGTGTGGGAGGTTTGGCCCAGTTCTATCATTGGTGGGGTTCAGAATGCTCTTTGATTGTAGGGGAACCATAAATCCCAGCAACTACAACTTCCAAATGTCAAGGTCTATTTCCCCTGAACTCCATCTGCATTCATATTTGGGCATATTGAGTATTCATGCCAAGTTTCGTCCTGATCCAACATTGTTTGATTCCACAGTGCTCTCTGGATATAGGTGAACTACAACTCCAAAACTCAAGGTCAATGCCCACCAAACTCTTATAGCATTTTCTCTTGGTTATGGGAGTTCTGTGTGGGAAGTTTGTGTCTTTCTGCCATTCCTGCCAGGATATCTATGTTGTGTTCATTGAAACAGGCCCATGTTTCACACTGAGTGTATAAATACATTTAAAAACATATTAACTATATGTATGACTGTGTTAGAGTGTCATTTTGTGTCATTTTGGTTGGTGGTGTGCCCCAGGATTTTGTAAATGTAAAAAGTGTGCCGCGGCTCAAAAAAGGTTGAAAAACACTGCTTTACCAAATGTCCGGAGGAAGATGTCCATCATGATGCCCATCAAAACCTTCTTTCAAGAGGATCACAAGTTTTCCAATGGTTGAAAGTTAATAGACCCATCTCAATTACCCAGAGAAGCCGGGAAGCACTTGGCAAATGCTCCTGTGGTGCCAGTGGGAGCATAAAAAGCCTTCCTCTCCAGTGCACTTTGCAGCCAGACATCCTTTCTTCCTAACTAGCTTCCCTAACTAGCCTGACATATCCCAATGAGAATGGGAAGACTACAAGCAGGGGGCATTGATGACACTTCTAATTGCTCTCCTCATTCTCCCCGCTTTGTCTCACAGCCGAGACGGGCTAGCCAAGTTACTTAAGATTTCCTGCTTCATGTGTCTGCTGTTATCTTTTCCCCCTTGTTACATGTTTAATTGATCTCTTCTTTCTCCAAACCACCTCTCCGCCAGCTCAAATGACTCCTCTTAGGAAATAGTCAGCAATCAGAGGCTTCTGTTCTTTCATGTGCCAACCCTCTGGGGGACTGTTGGAAACAGAGAACGCTCATTGCAAGGAATTGAGGGGAAGTCTATACTAGCTCAACATATAAGAGCAAATGTCCAGCTTGAAGACGTGGGAATGGAAAATGCATACTAAGTCCATAGGCAGGCCAGGATTACTCATAAGGCCAACCTAGGCCATGGCCTAGGGCAGTGTTTTTCAACCTTTTTTGAGCACACTTTTTACATTTACAAAATCCTGGGGCACACCACCAACCAAAATGACACAAAATGACACTCTAACACAGTCATACATATAGTTAATATGTTTTTAAATGTATTTATACACTCAGTGTGAAACCTGGGCCTGTTTCGATGAACACAACATAGACATCCTGGCAGGAATGGCAGAAAGACACACACACACACAAAACATACTAATACTAACCCAAAATGACACAAACTGACACTCTAACACAGTCATACATATAGTTAATATGTTTTAAAATGTATTTATACACTCAGTGTGAAACATGGGCCTGTTTCGATGAACACAACATAGATATCCTGGCAGGAATGGCAGAAAGACACACACACACACAAAATATACTAATACTAACCCAAAATGACACAAAATGACACTCTAACACAGTCATACATATAGTTAATATGTTTTTAAATGTATTTATACACTCAGTGTGAAACATGGGCCTGTTTCAATGAACACAACATAGATATCCTGGCAGGAATGGCAGAAAGACACAAACTTCCCACACAGAACTCCCATAACCAAGAGAAAATGCTATAAGAGTTTGGTGGGCATTGACCTTGAGTTTTGGAGTTCACTTATATCCAGAGAGCACTGTGGACTCAAACAATGTTGGATCAGGACGAAACTTGGCATGAATACTCAATATGCCCAAATACGAATGCAGATGGAGTTCAGGGGAAATAGACCTTGACATTTGGAAGTTGTAGTTGCTGGGATTTATGGTTCCCCTACAATCAAAGAGCATTCTGAACCCCACCAATGATAGAACTGGGCCAAACTTCCCACACAGAACCCCCAGGAGGCAAGAGGAGGTCTCCACTTGGGGAAAGGTAGGCGGGCCTTCCCAATGCATGGAGAGGGAGAGACCAAGTAGACAACGGGTGGGGAGGGTGGTTGTAATTTAGTGCCTTTATCAAGGTATGTTTCTTAGGTTTTTTATACTTCAACACACTAGACTCCCCCCCCCAGGAGGTTCCAATTTCCCAAGGCACACCTGATGATCGCTCACGGCACACTAGTGTGCCCCGGCACACTGGTTGAGAAACACTGGCCTAGGGGTGCAAGCCGGGGGTGGGTGGGTGCGCAGATCATGGACCAAAAAATAATAATAATAAAGTTGAAACAAATGAAAAACGCAACTTGCATGGAGATGAGGAAGGAAGGATACCGAAGGTCCTCCTTTTCGGCGCCACCCCTGCCACTTCCTGAATAGCAGCTCCTGCCTCTGCTATTGTTGCGCTAACAACGTATGCGCAGGGGCTCTCGGCACTGGCGTCGACGCCGACAGGCGGAACAATTAACGCCCTCGATGCCAACAGCATCCACTTGCTGGCTCCTTCAGTGCAAGTACAGCAAACTCCATTGCGCAGTCTGCACATGCCCTAACACCATGACAGCTGGTATTCCTCCTCCAACACAAGGAGGAGACTCCTCCTTACTGGAGAGAGAAGCGCAACTGCCGGCTACGGCACATGCGCAAACCCCAGTACAGGAGAGAAGCCCAACGCGACAAGCCCCGGTATCGGGGAGAAGGGCGGCATCGGTACAGCTGCTGAGTACAACGCATGCGCAATCCCCGATACCAGGTAGGAGACAAGTGCCTCAGGGATAGTGCATCCATAGTGCCTGCCGAGAGGGAAACTCCTGTGGCGGACCTAGTGGGGCCACACCGGGAGAGCTGGATGCAGGGCCCTAAGGGGGACGAGCGGATGAAAGGATGTGGGTGGGGGGTGCGGTAGACGTTGGCTTAAAGGGGGCATAATTCCAAAATGTGGCCTAGGGCACAAAAAGGTGTTAATCCGGGCCTGTCCATAGGTCCAGGCGCCAGTGGCCCATCCAAGGACCTACCACGACAAAACCCTTCAGACATGAAAGTGGATACAGGCTGACCTCTAACTATGACAAATTTCTAAAGGGGTAAACAGAGTGAAGAGAGGGGGCCAGGAAGACAGTTCCACCTTGTCTCCTGCACTGTGCTAATCTACATATATAAAAATGCTGTTGTCGTCGTGAGTACCTTAAAAAGAAAAAAAAACTACGGGCCCAATACCCACCAAATTTGGCAGCAAAACGTCTCACAATGCAAGGTGTGATCAACAATAAAAATCCCCCCAAAGAACACCCCAAATTTCATTACATTAACAAAATACAGATCCTCCGTTGTCCCGCTCTGGCCCCGCCCCTTCTCCCTTGCCGCACTCCCCCCTCTTCCCCCCTACTGTCCCTTCCTTCCTTCTTTCCCTTTGGCAAGGGAGGGTCATGTGGAGGAGGGGCAAGAAGAAGCCCCGCCCCCTGCTCTGACCCCACCCATACTCCAACCCCTTCCCCGCCCCTTCCCCACTCTGGCCCCGCCCCCTCTCCCTTGCCGCACTCCCCCCTCCTTCCCTCTATTGTACCTGTTGGGAAAAAAACAAACAAGTTTTAAACTCTTTAACTCTTTCCAAAAGAGTGATGTAGTGTGGGTACTTGCCTTAGTTCCCTGGGGAGGATGTTCCAGACACAGGGGGTCACCACCAAGAAGGTCCTCTCTCTTATCCACACCAACTGCGCTTGAGACGGAGGTGGGTCTGAGAGGAGGGTCCAGGAGATCTTAGATACTAAAATATTAGAAAAAGAAAATCCAATGGAATGGGATGAGTCATCCATCTGCCGTGTGATAAGTCAAAGGCGCATTACTTTATTGCATTGGTTTTCAACCTGTGGGTGCCCTGGTGTTTTGGCCTACAACTCCCAGAAATCCCAGCCACTTTAATGACTGTTGGGATTTCTGGGAGCTGAAGGACAAAACATCTGGGGACCCACAGGTTGAGAACCACTGCTTTACTAAATACGGAAAGGAGAGATCCTGGTGTATGAAGTCCTCGTCGAGTCATTCTGAGCACCACAATTGAAGGGGGATGTTGACAAGCTGGAACATGTCCAGAGGAGGATGACTAAATCAATAGGAGTCTAGTGTCTAGATCCAGGGAAGTCATGCTACCCATGCTCTATTCTGCCTTGGTTAGACCACATCTGGAGTATTGTGTCCAATTCTGGGCACCACAATTGAAGGGAGATGTTGACAAGTTGAAATGTGTCCAGAGGAGAACGACTCAAATGATCAAGGGTCTGGAGAACTTGCCCTAAGAGGAGCGGCTTCAAGAGCTGGGCATGTTTAGCCAGAAGAGAAGGCTGAGAGGAGACATAATAAGGGCCATGTATAGATACGTGAGAGGAAGTCATAGGGAGGAGGGAGCAAGCTTGTTTTCTGCTGCCTTGGAGACTAGGATGCAGAGCAATGGCTTCAAATGACAAGAAAGGAGATTCCACCTGAACATGAGGAAGAACTTTCTGACTGTGAGAGCTGTTCAGCAGTGGAACTCTCTGCCCCACAGTGTGGTGGAGGCTCCTTCTTTGCTTCTTGGCAGGGAGTTAGACTGAATGGCCCATGAGTTCTCTTCCAACTCAGAGCAGCTAGTCTCAAACACACAATCAGATTTCTAATTCACTCTAAGACAAGGCTTACTTGAAGCAGAGGGAGCAAAGATGGCTTCTTGCTTTCTCAACTTCCGTGGAAACTCAACTGCCACTTGAGCTCAGACCCTGGCTTATATAGGTTAAACAGGAAGTAAACACTCACTCCCAGAGAGCTTCAAAGAACAGGGAACAATGAGTTACTAATTGCTTCCCTTAAACTATCAATCACTGCCTCACCTCCCAAACAAAACAACACTCAGAGCAGCTAGGCCTACGAGGTCTCTTCCAACTCTATGATTCTTTTTGAAACATGGGTTGCCTACTTGGAAAGCATTTCCCGCATTGTGTGTGATGAGGTCCTCAAAAGCTGCAGCCAGTACAAAATGCAGCTGTTTGAAGACTAACTGGAATATGATATAGACAGCATGCAATGTCAGTCTCCAAAGGGCTGTATTGGTTGCCAATAATAATAATAATAATAATCTTTATTTATAACATACCCCCATCTCCCCAATGGGGACTCGGGGCGGCTCACAGAAGGCCAAGCCCAAACAACAAATAACGGTAAAATAAAATCAAAACCAGAGATGCCAATGCATCTCTGGTCTGAATTCAAGGTTCTCGTGATGACATTTAAAGCCATAAAGGCCTAGAACCCGCCTACTTCTTCTTCTAACACAGTGTTTTTCAACCTTTTTTGAGCCGTGGCACATTTTTTACATTTACCAAATCCTGGGGCACACCACCAACCAAAATGACACAAAATGACACTCTAACACAGTAATACGTATAGTTAATATGTTTTTAAATGTATTTATATACTCAGTGTGAAGCCTGGGCCTGTTTCGATGAACTCGACATATATATCCTGGCAGGAATGGCAGAAAGACACACACAAAGGTCTTGCTCAATTTATAGTTAACGCAAAATCAAAGAGCATCCTGAACTCTTGCAACAATGGAATCGAACCAAACTTGACATATTGAACTCTCATTACCAACAGAAAGTACTGAAAGGGTTTACTTGGGAATTGACCTTGACACACACGAAGGTCTTGCTCAACAGCTGGGAGTTATAGTTCACCGGCAATCAAAGAGCATTCTGAACTTCACCAATGATGGAATGGAATCAAACGCCCTACACAGAACTACCATAACCAAGAAAAAATACTGTAAGAGTTTGGTGGGCATTGACCTTGAGTTTTAGAGTTGTAGTTCACCTATATCCAGAGAGCACTGTGGAGGGGAGGGAGGAAGACGTGGGGCGAGTCTGTGCAGTAGCACCCGCACGGGTCACGTTTTCCTCCCTCCCCCCCCTCCCGCAGAAGCGGCAGTGTGAGCAAAGCGAGGCAAAGCGAGCTGAGCGAGGCTGGGAAGAAGGGAGCCCGAGTGGAGAAGAAAAGGCAGGAGGGGGAAGAGAGGATATTGGAGGTTCCAATTTCCCACGGCACACCTGATGATAGTTGACGGCACACTAGTGTGCCGTGGCACACCGGTTGGGAAACACTGGCTTAAACTAATAGGGAGTTCTAATAAAATTGCCTGGGATTTATTTATTTATTTCGTAGGAGTGTTTTCTCTCTCCGATTCCGCTAAGCTCATATTTCACAGATGTCATTATAGTAGTTGATACTGGCAAAATAAAGCTAAACTAATAGACAAGAAATTGTATAACAGCGGCGGAAACAAAAAGGCACCAATCATCATAGCAAAATGTTGTCAGCCAAGCTAGTAGGAAAATAAAAAGCTCGGGTATCTGGCAAACTCTCAAGAGGCGACACCGTTTGCTATGGATGTATGAATCAAGCAATTGAGCTTAATGTAACAACGGGTGAAAAAGGAACACACACACATACACACACTGTATATATATATACACATCCAAATATTTAAGTGTAAATGGATGACTAAATAACAGCTGGGATCTTCTGGGGGGGGGGATCATCTCATGAAAATAAAATAGAAATGAATGGGGTTTTTTTTCTCTCCAAAAGCACTGAATGACATCAATAATGCTGAGCTCGGAGACGGCGCTAAACCATGGTGTGATTTAGGATCTAAACCACAGTTTGAGCTTTTGAAATAAACCCTTCTTTGAAGTTAATGATACCCAACTTATTTCTTACTCATTTCTTCTTGGTTTTTTAAAATTTATAATACAGTTATAATGTATAGAAAAACCACAAAATTAGTTAATAACTTGGCATAATACTCAGGGGCGGTCCTACAGGTAGGCCAAGGAAGCGGCCGCATGGGGCGCCATCTGGGTAAGGGCGCATTCCCCCGCCCGCCAGATAGCGTCCGGCCTCCCTCCCTCTCCCTTTCGCCCTCTCCCGGAGCATGCGCACAACCACCACCCCCCTCGCTGTCCCTGGGCTGCACGCACGGCCAGTCGTCTCCACCAGAGCAGCCCCTCAGGCGGGAAGCCACCAGCCGGGCGAAGGCGCGAAGCCACCCGCTCAGACTGCGGGGCCCATGGCATGAGGGCGGCGAAGGCGGCGAAGGCGGCGAAGGCGGCGAAGACGAAAGCGGCGAAGGCGGCGGCGAAGCGGCGAAGCGGCGGCGAAGGCGGCGGCGGCGAGGCGGCGAAAGGCGGCGGCGGCGGCTCGGCTCGCTCCTAGTCATAATAATGCGAGCTGCTGCCACTGCTGCTGCCTCCACCATGTGCCCCCCGGCCTCGGCAGCCGCCCTGGCCAGCAGCAACAGTGAGAGAGGCAGCAGCACCTCAGTGCCTCAGGAGGAGGAGGCGGAGGCGGCGGAGGGAGGGAGCCCGCGGGGAGGTGAGGCCAGGTAGGGCTTGCCTCCCTTCACTTCCCCTTGGCTTGCTTTCTTTCCCTTCCTTGGCTCCCTCCAGGATCACCTTCTCTCTTGGAAGAGCAGCAGCAAAGGAATGGATGGGGCGGGCGGGCCTTTCTCTCCTTCTCGAGACTCAGGGGTCCCACGGAGTTTGTTCTCTCCCCCAAATAAGGTCCTTAGGCCAGTGTTTCTCAACCAGTGTGCCGTGGCACACTAGTGTGCTGTGAGCGATCGTCAGGTGTGCCGTGGGAAATTGGCACTCTCCCCCTAGCAGCCCCCTCACAGGTTTCCAAACTATTTTACTGGATTTTTTGAGAGTTCTCCCCCCCCCCCCATGAACTGTTTATAACAGCTTCATGACATCCATAGTTAACTGGAAGCAAGTTTCACTCAGGGTGAAATTTCACAAAGGTCTGAAGAACAAGCTCTATGAGGAGCAGCTTGAAGAGCTGGGCATGTTTAGCCTGAAGAAGAGAAGGCTGAGAGAAGTCATGATAGCCATGTATAAATATGTGAGAGGAAGTCATTTCTATGTTGTGTTCATCGAAACAGGCCCAGGTTTCACACTGAGTGTATAAATACATTAAAAACATAGTAACTATATGTATTACTGTGTTAGAGTGTCATTTTGTGTCATGTTGGTTGGTGGTGTGCCCCAGGATTTTGTAAATGTAAAAAATGTGCCTCAGCTCAAAAAGGTTGAAAAATACTGCCTTAGGCCAGTCTTTCTCAACCAGTGTGCCGTGGCACACTAGTGTGCCGTGACGGACCTCCTGCTGTGCCGTGAGAAAGGCTCTCTGCCCCCTTCCTCCTCCCCTCCTGCCGAACTCCTGCTGCTTGGGGGAGGAGGAAGGGCCGGGCAGTGGTGAAGAAAAAGAAGGGACTGGGGCACCGCCTCCTTCGGCCGTTTCTCCAGCCAGCCTCCAATCCGCCATGACTCCCACCATGACTCTCGCCCCTCGCTCGCTGAAGCTGCGTGGAGAAGGAGCCCCGCCCACTGAAGCCCGTCCACCGCTCATGCTCCTCCTCTGTAGGAGAGGTGAAGCTGGGGGAGGGGGCGGGGCATAGCGCGGCCTGGGTTTGCCCCATCCCCCGGCTTCAGCACTCCCAGCAGGTGCTCCAGTCTTGAGGGGACAGTGCCAAGCCGGCATTGTCCTGGCTCTGGCACCGCTGGCTTGGCACTGCCCCCTCAAGGCTGGAGCAGCTGCTGGGAGAGGTGAAGCTGGGGGTAGGGGCGGGCATGGCTCAGCCTGGCTCCACCCCTCCCGGCTTTGGCACTCCCAGCAGCTGCTCCCAGCAGGCCACCAACCCCCAGCCGTTCTTTACTGTGTTAGAGTGTCATTTTGTGTCATTTTGGTTGGTGGTGTGCCCCCAAATTTTTTTAATGTTAAAAGTGTGCCGCGGCTCAAAAAAGGTTGGGAAACACTGCCTTAGGCTATGGCAGGTGCCTCTCCAAACTACAACTCCCAGGACCCCGAGGCAGTTAAGCAAGGCCAGGCTGCATTCATTCATTCATTCAGCAGTGTAGACGTGCCGATGGCAATATTCACACTTGCCTCAAGCAGACAAGGGTTCTTTCTCTCCCCCCCCCCCCAATCTTGGCTGCTAATCTGGTTTGTGAAGACGCCCCCAATGAGGAGGGCGCCAAAATAATGTGTTTTTTTGGGGGGGGGGCAAAATAATGTTCGTTACCATTTAAAATTACCTTAGACTGCCCCTGATAATACTAAATGTCCTTTGACCAGTAGCTGGCCACTTGGAATGCCTCTGGTGTTACTATAAGGAGATCCTCCATTGTGTATGTGGCAGGGCTCAGGTTGCATTGCAGTCAGTGGTCTCTGCTTTGCTCTCTCCCCACTCACAGGTCGCGGATTCCACTTTCGAGCCCCATTTCTTAAGGTTGGCTCTGCATCTTGTGGTGTCCGAGCACAGTCTGTTCAGCGCCTTCCAAGTCGCCCAGTCTTCTGTGTGCCCGGGAGGGAGTCTTTCATTTGGTATCAGCCACTAATTGAGGTTCCAGGTCTTAGCCTGCCACTTTTGAACTCTCATAATAATAATATTAATAATAATAATCATCATCATCATCATCTATATAAATAAAAATCTAATGTCCGTTTGTGGGATTAACATAACTCAAAAACCACTGGACGAATTGACACTAAATTTGGACACTATACACCAGGGGTGCTCATTATGGTGATTGGGAGCACCTAGGTGATCTTCAGCCCTCTTCCAGGTGATCTTTGGACCTCACCAGAGAGGTAGAGAGAGAGAGAAAGAGGCGAAGGAGGCCGGGCAAAGTGGGGCAAAGCCAAGCAAGCCCTGCCGCAAGCCCTGCTGCTGCCATCGGGACTCCCATTCCAAGCCGAGACCTGGGCGAGCGAGCTGTGTGGGGCTGCTTTCTTTCCTTGGTTGGGGGCGAGGAGGGAGGGCTCCGCCGTGTTCCTGGGGCTGAACCCGAGGAGGAGGGGGCTGCAGGGATGGAGACTCCACTTGCTGCTGCTGCTTGTGCCCTTGCCGCCTTTCTCCGTCTCGCCTCCCTCGCCCTCGAAGGAGAAAGGCGGCAGGGCCTGGGAGAGAGAGAGAGAGAGAGAGACGGCTAGGAAGAGCCACCCTCTCTCTCTCTCTCTCTCTCCCGTGGGCATGGACTGCCACCAGTGGGAGGGGTCCTCCTTCCTGCCAGCTGTCCACTTGGGCGTCCTTTCTGAGTGACACCTCGAAGGAAAGAAGGAAGGGTGCCCCGCTGCATCTGTCACCTTGGGAAGCACCTCTTCCACTCTTCCTTCTACTGCCCAGGTAAGGAAACCTCAAGGGAGGATTGAGGGGGGATGCTGCCGTGGGGAGGCTCCAGCCTCACGTGGCTCCCTCTCTCGGTTGAGTTTCCTGGCCCAGGCAGCAGCCAGGCAGCCCCTCTTCCCAGCCCTGCGCCTTCCGAGCCGCCGCCGAAGCCATATCTGGCCAGAGCGCTGGCGGGTGTGCCTATAAATATCCTCCTGCTGCATGCATGGGAGGGGCCCGCTGTGCATGCAAGAAGCAGAACGGGATGGGGACTTCGCAAAAGCACGCAGCAGGAAGGCAACGAAGACATTAAGAGAGAGCGCTCGCACAGGCAAGGAGGGTCCCCTTCCCGGGTGCATGTGGCGGTGAGTTCGTGGGCAGGCAAGAAAGAAGCCCTGCGCGGACGGAAGGCTGCAGTAGGAGCGTGCGCGCGCATGTGCGCACGCACGTTCACATGCACAACAGGTGATCTTTTCAACTTGATTGTTCATATAGTAGCTCGCATGATGAAAAAGTGTGAGCACCCCTGCTATACACCCATTAGGCCAACAAGTGTCAATCCTAAAACACACACACACACACACAAAACCCAGCGAAACAGACTTAAAACCCCCCAAAATACACCATATATATAGACATACACTCATACACATGTACACATACATGCTTACACACATCTCATAGACCGCCTCTCCCCTCATCGCTGTCAGTGGTCGCCAGGACTCCTCTAACTAAACTTACTGTATGTTCCAGGCCCCAGGGAAGTACGTCTCGAGAGCACAAGACGCGGGGCCTTCTCCATCTCTGTCCCTGTCTTGTGGAACTCCTTGCCTCCCCACTTGAGGGCCATGCATGACCTGCAACCCTTTGCTCAGGCACTCAAGACCTGGCTTTTTAGCAGAGCTTTTCATGTTTAATGCAGTCTATTTGGTATTCGTTGTAATGTTTTTATGCAATTTGTTTTATGTAAATCGCCTGGAGCATTTTAATGGAAGGCGATTAACAAGTGAGAAACTGATGACGATTATCTTATATATATAAAGAAAGAGTCGTCATGGAACGACCGTCCCAAACAGAGAAACCTTACAACGCAGAGACACCAAACTTACCAACAGAAATAGGCCTCAGACAAGATATGTTTGTAGCAAAGAAACTCCCCCCCCAAACCAAAAAGGCCCCCAAACAACAAGTAAAAACTACATTTCCCAGCATCCTCCGGGGCTGCCAACGACTCTCCCAGCCTCTACATTCTGACAACATGATTGGCTGCCAATAAGGGCGGATTTGCATAACTCCTGTACTGGCCAGCCAACATGAACATTCCGACCCATAATAAACTGTCAGAGGAGGATAAGGCAAAGGGCTGAGGCACAAACACAAACACCCAATTCACTTCCCACAGAAAATTTACACCCCTACAAATCACAGACCACGCCCAAAATTGACAGTAAGGCTTCATTAACTTAATTTCCCTGACTAGGCCTCACTTAATGGAATGCTGTTTACACTCTGAATTGACAGTAAGGCTTCATTAACTTGATTCTCCTGACTAGGCCTCAGCTCATTGGACATTGTGTATGGCCTGAAATGACAGTAAGGCTTCATTAACTTGATTCTCCTGACTAGGCCTCAGCTCATGGGACATTATGTATGGCCTAAATTTACAGTAACCAACCTTGGCACACAGAGCCCCTATGACCCACGCTACATTCTACTACAGTTTGGAGGAGGGTGGACCATGGATTATGGGACTTGAAATATCTCCATGGATAATGGGATTTGTAGTACTTCAAAACCCATAATTCCCCACAGACCACTGTGTCCAAGAACCAAGACCGAAAAAAACCAAACTTGGCAAACAATGCACCCCATGACCCACACTCCATCCGACTGCAGATTAGAGGAGGACACACCATGGATAATGGGATTTTAAGTACCTCCACTCACTTCCAAAGTACCCCACCCACACACGCATCAACCTCTACATCAACACAGCAGACGGAAAGACAAAAAACATTGTATATCCACAAGCTATGCAGAACACCAGCAACACCACACAACAACAACTCCACAGGACTCCAACATCCCACCCACCAAAACAACCCACAACGACACAGCCATGGCCCCAACAACACCATAACTAACAACAACTCCAACCCTTACATACTTCCTCGCATCTCCAAAATAGGGCACAGCAACGTGTGCCGGGTACAGCTAGTATACACACACACACACACACAAATATACACATATACATATACACATATATATGCAATACATGAGCACACATATACACAATATACATATACTCATCTGAACACACAAATAAACAAATATACACACACACACGTATACACACACATACACATGCACACTTGGAGATGCCTCCCCCTTTCCCAATTTAGGAACCCAGTTGTGCCAACCATCGTGAAGATATTTTTTATAAAATTTTTAACATGGTTAGGGAAAAGAGAAGGAGGGGAAAAAAGGAAGAAGAAAAGGGAGGAGGATGAGGAAGCATTGGATACATCTTGCAAGATTTCTGCAGCCCTCCCTGAAGCAACAACGTATTAATTATAAATAAAAAGGAAACTGTGAAGCTTGTCAGAACTGACCCCTTCCCACTTTCAGGGAGATCTGAAACTTT